>VDFB02071552.1:20000-21211 GCA_007258455.2 Sequoia sempervirens | reverse complement strand
CATTCCTTCTTAACATAGTCCTTGGAGCTCCATTCTCATATTCTCACCCTCCTATTGTCCATCTTCCATCTTCTTATCTTCTATTAGTATCCATCCACTTAATCCCTCTATCCTTCCATCTTTTACCAATCCTTGGTTATCCCTTCTCATTGTTTCCTATCCATCTATTTATCTTCACCATCATATCCTCCCCAAAATCCCATCCTATTCAATCCATTTATCCTCCTTCCATCCATCTAATCAAAGAATCTGAAAGCACTTCATCCAAGTGCAATCAATCCTAATTCACACAATCCAATCTTGAATTCTAGCACAACATCCCAAAGAATCCATCAATTTTGATCTAAATTGGCTGACAATCTATTGATAAAATTTGATCCAATTATCATCATAGTGATGTATTTTTCCCAATCCTTGTAATACACATTGTTCTTATTGTTAAATTTGGTATCCTCCTCATCATCAATCCATCAATAAATTAATTGGTTTTCAGATTGACTAGGTGCACAATTTTGGTTTATTTTTAGCTCATTGTGCATGCTTGTTTATTTCTTGTGTGTGTTATCATTGTTTGTATTTATCAATATTTGCACCATATTGCCATAGAGGTATCAGGGTATTCCATTTCATGGCGTCATAAAGCATATATGTTGCACTTGACCTTTTGATCATGTACTTGGCACATTGTCACTATGGTTCCTTATACCTTGGTGCATAACACCAAGAACAATATCAAGTATAGGTTTCTTATACTATTGAAACATAATAATCATCCATCATTCCTCCTATCCATCTCTTAATCATCCCTATATTTTTCTTATCCATCCTTTTATATTTCATCCTATAGCCCTCCTATCTATTTTGAGAGCACACCCATGCTCTTCAAACCCACATTTCTTCTCGAGGTGGTAGACCACTACCTCTTTGTCATCCTTCCTCATCCTATGAATGATTGGGGAACCATACCACTAGTCCTTATCCCTTTCTACCAACTATGTTCTATTATTCTTTAATATAACATCGCTTCTTATAGTCGTGACACCATATCAAAGAGGGAAAAAATGTAGACACCTAAATTTGTCCAATATTGACCATATTTGACTTTACCCTATCTAGTTAATTAGATAGATATATATTATTTATTTAAGTCATCCTTTCCTATTATCCCTCACCCTTAATTAAATAAATTTACATTTATTTAATTAAGTCTA
>VDFB02071552.1:0-17500 GCA_007258455.2 Sequoia sempervirens | reverse complement strand
TAATTGTTATGTTCTTCTTGTATGTGTAAAATAGGTGTATTTTATAGTTACATATTGTTGTTATGTTCTACACCCCATGTTAATTTTGTGTTAATCAAAATTGAATCACTATTAGCTTCACATACTATGGAAAAGCAAGAAAATGATTAGATTTTATTTTCAACCAATTAGTAGTTAAGAAGATTTCATTATGTTGTAGCAAAATTTCAAATTAGTTGTGTTTGAACTATATTTTGTAAGTTTTTTGTAGATTACATGCTTTCATAGATTGAAACCTTTGAGTGCTTTCTACTTAACATTCCATTTTAGTATAAGCTTTCCCACTTTTGATAACATTTAGTGTGAGTTAGGATATCTAAAACCCTTTTGCAAATAGCCTTGGACGCCACCTTTGTAAATAAGATAAAGTAATCAATTAAAGTGCAAGACTTGACGATAACTCGTCAATTATAAATATAAGGACACAACAACACATCATGCAAAAGTTGTGCTTAGTTGGTCCTAAGCAAGAAGGGTAAAGGTATAAGTTGACCAAACATGAATTAATTTTTTTGACTTTTTGAGGGAGAAGTTTGTGAACATGAGGATGTACTTGCGACCATGAACATTTTTAGAGACATGAAAGGGGCCAAATCACGATGGATAACATGTGCAAGCATAGACATGATAAATAACTAGATATGATGAATATGTGGACATGTATGAATATATGGACGGGAATGAGGAGTAAGTGTATAGGAAAATGTGTAATGGGTAGGTGGGTGACATAAAGCAAGAGACTTGAATTTGTACAAAATTATTTTTCTTGCCAATATGTCTATGTATCAAGGCACTCTTCACAAAATGGGCCCAAAACTAAATGAAAAATAACATGGTGTGTATATTTTGCCTTCACAATATCATATATTCTTTCTCTACTCTACATAAAGGGACATGAAAGGGGTTAAAACATAGTGGAAGAAGTTTGCATAGAAATATGCACACACATAGGTGTGAACATATGGATGGGAATAAAAGGTGAATATATAGGAATATGTGTAATGGGTAGGTGGATGTCATAGGGCAAAGGATCCAACTTTGCACACAATTATATCATTTGTTAATATGTCTATGTATCAAGAGACTCTCCTCAAAATGGGCTCAAAGTTAAATGAGAAATATCATAGATATGCAAATTTCACCATTATAATATCATATATTCTTTCTCTACTCTACACAAATGATGCCTCCTATGGTTCTTCACAATCACATACTCGTCTTGGGACATGAACGAGACCAACTCATAGTGGGTAATACGTGCATCAATATGTTTGCTAAACAAGTAGATAGGGCAAATGTGTGGGCATGCATACACATATGGATCAAATGGGAGGAGAAATGTATATGAAAGTATGTAATAGATATGTAGATGGCATAGGACAAGGGATCCAACTTTACACATAATTACACCATTTCTCAATTATTTATAAATAGGTCATGCATGAACATATAGATCAAATGGGAGGATAAATGTATAGAAAAGTATACAATAAATATGTAGATGGCATAACACAAAGGATCCAACTTTATACATAATTACACTATTTCTCAATTATCTATAAATCAAAACTCGATAAACACAAAACTAAATGAAAAATAACAAAATATGAAAATTTCACCATTCCAATATCATATACACTTTCTTTGCTTCACATAAATGATGCTTGTGTAAAATTTAACCGTCAGTGCTAAATAAACTGTTTACCAAAATGATATGTAACTCTTTTTACACAATTGTAAAATTGAACCGTTAGTTTAATATACCCGAAAATATTGTTTGGCTAAATCTTCTCTGCAATACCTTGGGAATAAAGAAAACCAGAAACGATTTGAAATTGTGAAACATGAATTTTAAAGTGCGCAGGCGCATTGGGAGCATTTCACAGCATCTGAAGCCCTCTATATCACCTAATTCTGTATGAAGATTCCAAACACTTTGACATTTTATATGCCATGATTTTTCTAATTTAAACTTTTTTATTGAAATTTCATTGCATATTATTATGGCTGCAGTGTTTAGGAAATGACGAAGAAGAACAATCAATCAAGGGTTCTCCTGTGATAATAGGAGGTATGGTTTTAGATATACATGCCAAACCTGCAGGGCGTCTACGTACAGGTACAACCACTCCTGGCCAGGTAACAACATGACTTATTCCTCTATACACAGACGATTTTGAAATTGGGACTATTTTTATAGTTTCTGGTATGTACGTTTTTCGAGTTTAATCTCGGGTGAGGTTATGCGCCGCCCTAAATTCTTGGTAAGTTTAGATCTCATTCTTAAATATGTAAACTTGAGTTACGGTGGAATGTGCCCCATAACTATTGTACTTCCATGTTGCTGAATTTATTAGCAGTCTTATTGCTGTCAGGGAGATGCGAACTTGGTCATTTTTTGACAAGATTCTTCATTATTATTAGACCATGATCCCTTGGATGTTCGTGTTGGCTGAGCTACACACCATTTTCCTTGAGTTTTGAGTAGCTAAATTCATTGTCTTCCAACGTGCCAACACGACTTCATCTTTCTGGACCAGTTGGTCTCTACCTGTAATACTGCCAGTCCTCGTCTCTATGACACATTTCTCCAGGCAATTGGGTTTAGTCTCAAGTCTTTGTTGCTTGCAATCTGGTTCCCTTCAGTTTCAGTCCTTTCCTCAACTCTAACATGCTTAATGCTGTGTTCTGTAGAGTCCCTAACCCGTGGAGTATAATTTTTTGTTTACAGTAACCCTTGGTTTGATTGGGTTGTTTGTCACACATAGTATCCAAACTTGCAATTATTGACAATCTATGAATGGCACGTATAGAACCTAACAACTCTCAATGCATCAAGATCTCATTGTATTTCAATAGAATGTTATGACTGAATGCTAACATAGGTACTCCAATTTGTTTGTAAATCTGTCATATAAATTTCAATGCACACTTCTTGCAATGAAGACACATCAGCATACTCAGAATGTCATTTTCAGTTTCTACCATCATCCCATTGAGCATCAAACCAAAATAGATATAATAATATGCTGACTCAGAAAAACTAAGGGCTGAGAGTCCCCTTTTTCACCAAAAACCAGCAATAATGAAAGCTTATTCTATTTTTAAATACTCAAAGAACATGCTGATTGTGAAGCAATGTAATAAGACAACTGTAGCAGCATTGACAACACAATTTCTGAAGTTTCAATAACAGAAATATAGAACCAGCAGCTACACTTTAAACAACCCGGCCAGGATTCTTCACAAATATATATTATAATAACCAGCACATGAGACTTTAATGACAAAACATTTAAAGGTGCCCAGACCTGGAAAATAAGACGCCATCAACCTGGAAATGCATAAGGCATCCTCATAACAGAGGGTTTGTGCGAGCAGCAGCTGGGAGGTATCTCTAGTACTCATCTTTCCTTGTGCAGGGATGTTTTAAGCCTGAGATGAAGCACACGCCACCCCTCAGCTACCAAAAGTGTGACCACAACTTAGATTAAATCTGTTGTGGAGGTCGTCCTTCCTGAACAACACGTTTTACCTTTTCTACTGCTCAGTTCTTCACAGAAAACGATTTATATCTGACTCTCTTGCTGGAAATGTGTGCCTAGGCTTTACATAAGAGAGACGCCTTCATTTGCATCCAAAATACCTCCAAAATTCGACCAAATGGAGCAGTAAAAACTCGATGTAGGAATCTCACGAAAATCAGAAGATAAACTCATTCTTTCTTTTCTTCTTCACGAACTTCAGCTCGACCTTCAAATCTGGATCCAAAACGCAACAACTATCTGCTAGGGTTGATTCGTTGCCCAACCGAAACAGATCCTAGGGTTCCCAAAACCCACGACTCAAGGAGTTCGCCATTCTTCAGAGGAAAATATGTATATCCAAAAAGTGTCGAATGATCTCTCATTTTTCTCTTTTATATTTCCCCATTCAAAATCATAAAGTGACTTTACAAAGTTATTTTTAAAATATTTCATTTAATCACTTAAAGAACATTTCACCAAGCCACTTTATAACTTGACTTATTAATTATTTAATATCCCTCTTTTGAAAATAATTTAAGACTTAGGGAGTATTAAATAATTAAGTCATTTTGTCCAATTTTTGGGGACATTACAGTCCTCCCTTCCCGAATATTGCTTGTCCTCAAGCAATCCGCAACAACAAACTAGCCCCACTGCCATAGCATCTGATATCTGAGTGACAAACCATATGTGCCTGTCCACCACCCGCCTGGATCCCAAATGATCCCAGAAAGAACTCTAACCAGCAACCCCTGTATACAGTTGTAACTTCTGACATGGTCAAGTCCTGCCATTCTGTGAAGCCAACTGCCCAACAAGTAAACTCCTGGATCCCAAATCTGAAATTCACCTGTATATAAATTGTGCACAAGGATCTCTACCATCTGCTGAACAGTGAACTCTGTCATCCCCAAACTGCGGTGATGAACCTCATGCAAACACATAATCCATAAACAAACTGGAAGTCCCTTAATCTCAACACCAACCGACTTCTGCTGCACCACTCTGATAACCCCAAGAGTCCAATCAAACCAAGTCTCAAACTCCTGTTGCTGGAAACATCCAACTGGGGAAATGAAAGTGAGAGTCTTATCAAACTTGGACTCATCATCTAAAATCTGAAGCATGCCATACCAGAGTGAATCTGCACGTCCCTTATTCAACCCATCTCTCTGTGTCATCAATGTCATCATGAAATCCTGTACATGTGGGCTGAACGAAAACTGGTGAGCACACCTCATAATGCAACTGAAGAGAAACTCTCCTGCCTGTGCTAATGGACTACCAGAGTAGTCATGCGTATCCCATCTAGTATTGTCGTCATCAGAAGAAGGCTCACAACTCACAACTAGAGGAGTTGGTTCTTCAGGATTAAGAAGGGTATCATCATGAACGTCAACATCCTCCTGAGAAGAAGCTAGATCAAAACCAATATCCAATGTGCAAGTCCTAGGAAAACCCACCTTCTTCTGATAAAACTGGCCAATGTTAATCTCCAAGGTACCGAAGTGGAGCTTGGTGCTCAAACCTCCCATGTATACATAGATCAACTCACTAGGCCACCAAATACCACTGGTGTAACTCATGCCAGCAACAAGAATGAAATCATAGGTGTCAACATACCCATACATATTGAGGAAATCCATCAAATATTCAATGCCCATCAAATAAACATGCCTCCACACACTCCCAAGAAACTGAATAGCTTGTGTAGAGCACGAAGAGTTAGAAAATGCAATGTGAATCCAACTAGGGCAGTCACTAAACCATGATGAATCTATGAATATGAAGTCACCAGTCAACAAATAAGTCGCTGTCATGCCATGAGAAGTAGGTGATAAACCCAAAGGTGTAGCATAGATGTCATCAACACTCATCAAAAACAACTCTTGAGTGTATGGCTCACTAGGGGTGCTCTCCACCAAATCATTATCACCATCAAGAAAATACTCAACAACTAAATTTTCTGAATTAGTCAATTTTTTATCACCATCATCTAAAGAAGGGTGCATATCGTGACAATGTTGAAGATAGGACTTGGCTTGTTGAGCCAGCAACTTGGTTTGCTTTGCCCTCTCTAGCCAACCATCATTTAATATTTGGGACTGCTCTAAATCTGCTGCTCCAAAGTGTTTAAATTCAGTCCTTAAGATGGGATGCATCATATAAATTACCATGACCTATGCATGCTGCTTGAGCACCAACCAAAGTAGAAACAATATCACTCCTTTCCCAATAGTTAGAAGCTGCAATATAATTAGGAAGTGAGGATATATCCCTGTTGTTCAAAATCAGAAGATTAGGACTGAATTCTTCATTCTTATCCATGCCTTTGAAGTCATTAATGTAGCACAAAAACACGCCCTTAACTGTCCCATCCTTTGTCTCATTCCCTTGTGGCTTAAGTACCATGTGTTTACCCATGTGAGTGAGCTCTAATATGATCTTGCTAAAGTCTTGGACAAATCTTCCAAGAGATTTCAACCATTGAATACCTAACGCTACTTCATTCTCCTCAACATTGAAAACATCATCTACAAACTCAGAATTAGAGAAATCTTGTTTCTCATCATGTAAGCTATCATTTGGAAACTCATT
Organism: Sequoia sempervirens; assembly: GCA_007258455.2. Lineage (NCBI taxonomy): Eukaryota > Viridiplantae > Streptophyta > Pinopsida > Cupressales > Cupressaceae > Sequoia > Sequoia sempervirens. The sequence continues at coordinate 11,336 of VDFB02071552.1, read as the reverse complement.
GTCACCAATTACTTCAAGAATAGGGATTACAAGTTCATGTAGCTGAGAGTGTATAATACTAGTGGCTGATCCCCCAAGCATGTACCCAATATCATCTCTAATTTCTTTGCATATTCTAGGTTCTGTGGTAAGGAAAACATTGTGTTCAGAGGAGAGATCATCACATGCTTTCTCTTCACCATGTTTTAGTGTTGAAATACTTGGATCCCATAATCTTATGAGTTGATGGTTTGGATCATAACAAGTATGCTCACTACGTTTCCCGTGCATTGTTGTTTCCTTAAACAAATCACCATCTGAATCACTTATGGTTCTCTCTCCATACGAAGACATAACACTAGTGGCTGATCCACTACGTGTATACTCTATCATCCCAATCTCCTCTAATGCTTGAACATTCAAGGGGCTCTCAAACAAGGGTAACTCATGATGTAAATTAGGTACATAAATTGAAATTTCCGTATCATACCTTAACTCTAATTGCCCCACCAGATCGGCCATCATGCAAGGCTCAGTCCACATGCTTTGAATTAATTTTTCCCCTGCCATGTCACACCAAACTAACTTGGTCCCTTCGATTCTTGGGCATACAAACAAGTCCTCATACTTGTCTCCCAAGTGAAGGCCAACCATAGAAGAGGTCTTCCTAATTCCCTTTTCATGTGTAAGGGTTGCCAACATATGATCCTACAAGAATGAATGACTGCTGACCCAAATAAAATTAGAATTCTTGCCATACCTTTTTGTAGTGCTTTTACTATTCTCAAACCTCTCCCTTATTGTTGTTGCATGTTCTCCATCCAAGGAAGATCCACAATCACAAACCTTAGGGCTGATCCCTTTTGCTGTTATGTCAGGACTGCTGTTGCAACTCAGAAAATCAGGCCTTACCTTATGCTCTTGAGTGATGTATTGGTAATCCCTAATCTTCTCTCCCTCCATGATTGGGTGACCATCAACTAGGGCAGATCCAAGGCATGACTTTTGTGAGAAATCATGAGTGTTATGCGTCACAAATTCAATCCCATAGCTGCAAGCCAAATCCTCATGTGTGTCCATCCCTTTGATCTCCATGACCAAGTTATAGGATGCTTCAAGCTCCTCCTCCTCCATGACTCCACTCTTTGCCCTCTTCATGTTGCATTTTCCTCCCTTGAGTGTGGCATCCATAGAAGTCTGAATTTCTGATGTGTGTGTGAGCTCATCCACTATATCTTCCTCCCTTCTCAAAGCACTTGCATATATCTCGCACATTCTGAATAGATGATCTCTATCCGCAAGTAGATGCAAGTAGTTATCCTTCATCATTGCCACGACCTTTTGAAGCCTTTGAAACTAGGTGAGGTAGAGATCTTCTTTGAAGTGTTTACCCTTCCCTAGGGTTATCCAACACAAATCTGACATTGCCTTATGTACATGCTCAAAATGATTTAGTGCAGTCATAGATTCACCTCCATTTGTATTCAATTGCTCCTCCAAAGGATGAGGCTTATAAGACCCAATGTCTTCATGCAACATACCCTGATCATGCCTCCCCAAGTGAACTTCCTCATGGTCACCTCCTCCATCAAAGTAGTAGGTAGAATCTTCTACCTCATGATCTTCCTCCATGGCGGGCCTAGAGTATGTATGCACCACTGTGACCTCTTTATTTTGAAATGACAAGTCAAACTTAACCAATCCACTTGGGTCACTTCCCGCTGGAATTTCTGAATTGTCCTTATGACCACCATTTGATCCCATGCCAATATGATGCAATGGTAATGAAACAATGCTAGTAACATCCAAAGAACCCATACCTTGATTTGACCTTGTAGTTCTGGAAATCTCCATGATAGAATGTCCTTTTATGTGATCATTATTAGCTGATGTGAAGTCACCAAACCTTTCCTCTAAAAGAACATTAGTAAACTCATCACAAGAAATATTATGGAAGTCAATAGTCTTAGTAGCATCATTGGATAAATCTGAAAGTGGTTCCAACGCTGTTGTTCTATCCTTTCCTTCATGCTCTCGTTCATCCATAGTAGCTACATGTTTGACCCAAGAATCACCCTGAAGCTCAGTCACATAGTTCTCATGAGTCAAGACAATATCTCCCTCTGAATGATTTGTTATGAAATTCTCTTCATCCACCTGCCCAATGATTTGATCGGACTCCTCTTTTTTTGTTAATAATGATTTTTCACTTTTCGTGTCATTTGATAAATTAGATTCTAACAGCTCAAGCAACTCACTTTTCGTGTCATTTGATAAATTAGATTCTAACAGCTCAAGCAACTCAGGATGCTCCAACAATTTAGTTAGAGTCTTGTTATAATTTTCAAAGCTTTGCAACAATTTTGTCATGCACTCCTGAAAGGACTTCATCTCACTCATTGAAATATCTATCACTCTACTGCAAATGAAATTAATTCAATACCCAAATAGGCTGGCAGGATGCTCTGTGCTCTGATACCACTGTAGAGTCCCTAACCCGTGGAGTATAATTTTTTGTTTACAGTAACCCTTGGTTTGATTGGGTTGTTTGTCACACATAGTATCCAAACTTGCAATTATTGACAATCTATGAATGGCACATATAGAACCTAACAACTCTCAATGCATCAAGATCTCATTGTATTTCAATAGAATGTTATGACTGAATGCTAACATAGGTACTCCAATTTGTTTGTAAATCTGTCATATAAATTTCAATGCACACTTCTTGCAATGAAGACACATCAGCATACTCAGAATGTCATTTTCAGTTTCTACCATCATCCCATTGAGCATCAAACCAAAATAGATATAATAATATGCTGACTCAGAAAAACTAAGGGCTGAGAGTCCCCTTTTTCACCAAAAACCAGCAATAATGAAAGCTTATTCTATTTTTAAATACTCAAAGAACATGCTGATTGTGAAGCAATGTAATAAGACAACTGTAGCAGCATTGACAACACAATTTCTGAAGTTTCAATAACAGAAATATAGAACCAGCAGCTACACTTTAAACAACCCGGCCAGGATTCTTCACAAATATATATTATAATAACCAGCACATGAGACTTTAATGACAAAACATTTAAAGGTGCCCAGACCTGGAAAATAAGACGCCATCAACCTGGAAATGCATAAGGCATCCTCATAACAGAGGGTTTGTGCGAGCAGCAGCTGGGAGGTATCTCTAGTACTCATCTTTCCTTGTGCAGGGATGTTTTAAGCCTGAGATGAAGCACACGCCACCCCTCAGCTACCAAAAGTGTGACCACAACTTAGATTAAATCTGTTGTGGAGGTCGTCCTTCCTGAACAACACGTTTTACCTTTTCTACTGCTCAGTTCTTCACAGAAAACGATTTATATCTGACTCTCTTGCTGGAAATGTGTGCCTAGGCTTTACATAAGAGAGACGCCTTCATTTGCATCCAAAATACCTCCAAAATTCGACCAAATGGAGCAGTAAAAACTCGATGTAGGAATCTCACGAAAATCAGAAGATAAACTCATTCTTTCTTTTCTTCTTCACGAACTTCAGCTCGACCTTCAAATCTGGATCCAAAACGCAACAACTATCTGCTAGGGTTGATTCGTTGCCCAACCGAAACAGATCCTAGGGTTCCCAAAACCCACGACTCAAGGAGTTCGCCATTCTTCAGAGGAAAATATGTATATCCAAAAAGTGTCGAATGATCTCTCATTTTTCTCTTTTATATTTCCCCATTCAAAATCATAAAGTGACTTTACAAAGTTATTTTTAAAATATTTCATTTAATCACTTAAAGAACATTTCACCAAGCCACTTTATAACTTGACTTATTAATTATTTAATATCCCTCTTTTGAAAATAATTTAAGACTTAGGAAGTATTAAATAATTAAGTCATTTTATTCAATTTTTGGGGACATGGTAAGGGCGGCTACCCAGGATGTTAAGGGTGGCGGCACACAGCCCCACCGGAGAATCTACGAGGATGCACGCTAATCCCACGGACACGTGGCCTTGTAACCTGCACATAGGGGTCCCCACGGGGACATTACAGCCCACCACGCTCCGTGGGTCTCGACCTTGAGACCTCGGCTTTGATACCACTAAGGCCCAACCACTACACCAAAAGACCGGCCTGGTGGTAAGGACGGCTACCCAGGATGTTAAGGGTGGCGGCACGCAGCCCCACCGAACGCACGAGGATGCACGCCATCCCACCGGGACACGCGGCCCTCAAATCTCATAAGACGTGGGTCCCCACCGACATTAAGCAAACGCCACCACGCCTGGTATGGGTCTTGACCTCGAAGACCTCGCCTTTGATATTCACTAAGGCCCAAACCACCATAATTCAAAGACCGCCTCGGGTAAGGGCTGCCAATTCGTGATGTTAAGGGTGGCGGCACGCAGCCCCACCCGAGAATCTACGAGGATGCACGCTAATCCCACGGACACGTGGCCTTGTAACTTGCGCACAGGGGTCCCCACGGGGACATTACAGTTCAGTGGTTCACCTATAGCTTCCTCTATGGCTTGGTCCCCTTTGACAATCCTCCTATTGTCCGACTCCCCTTCGACAATCCTCTGATCATAGGCTGGTGGAACTTGCCCTTAACAATCCTTTCATCATTGTCCTCATTCTCCCAGAAATTCCTTCCATTACAGGCCTCTTTCTCCTCGACAGTCCTTGCACTGTCTATCTCATATCTGACTCTTTCCTCTCCAATTTTGAGTCTTCTGAACTTCTCAATGGCTCTATCTGTGTTCTCTACAGTAGGGTTCATTTCTTCTCCTCTCCAATTTCATACACTGTTAGGGTCACCAGTTCCTGTGTTGCCACCATCTTTAGCAATTTCTAGTGTTGCTACTATGTTATTCATGCGGACCCTTTCTCCAGGATTTTTCTTTCCGAACAGGCTTGTATTCTTACTCATACAAGGTAATTCCAGATTCATATATGTCCGCATTCATTCACATGGCTCTTTCTACCACATCTCGTTCCCTTATTTTTTCACTCAATTTTTCTAGCAATAAAAGAGTTCTTTCTCTCTCTGCCTCTTGGTGATGCTCTTCTTGGATCCCTTGTTCAAAGTAGCAGTGGGCAATGAAGGTTGGAAACAAGGGGAGTCTATTATGGCAGGAAAATTTCACTGCAGTGGTGTCCCAGATTGCACTTTAATATTTTGCCAACTCTTTTTCCTCCTGCAGGCTGCATTTTCATCCGTATCTGCCCTATCAACTTTGAATGAATTTCAACAAGTTCTACAAACCAAAGCATTTTAATTTTTTATTGTACTTGTCTTATGTATGCCTTGCAGTATCATATGAATAGTTCTAATGCTAAAGGAAACATGATTTATATTAGGGCACATCAACTAACTTATGAGTGCTATCGTCTCTTTTATAGGAAGAACTATAGGAAAAATAATAAGATGATTAATTACATAGTAATCACATCCTGTTGGATCCAGATTTTCAGACATACTGAATTGGTCTGATCTTATCCATATTTTTTAATTATTTTCCTTTTTATGAATTAAAATTTCTTTTCTTTGCAAACCCATATCCTAGCAATGTTTCTCTGCTCAGTTCAGCAGTATATATTTTATATGTTTTATGTTATAGTACTTCCACACCAGTTTCTGAACTTGGTAACTGTGATTGATACCCATTTCATTTAACAAGTTATTGGGGCAGTGACTGGTGATTTCAAGAATAGAATTATTGAAATGGGCAAAATATGTATTGGATACATGGCTGACTGATAATATCCAAAATGGAGATTATATCTACATCAAGGCATATAGCTTTGAAGGACAGCCATACAAGCTACTTGGGTAGGTACTTGATAACTTAAATGTTGATGCATTTTGCTAGAAAAACTGTATCCAGTTGCAGCAACTCCCAAGTAATAGCTCTACATCCCAAGTGTGAAATGCACAAGGCAGTAGCAGCCAAGGACTTGAACAAAATTGTAACATTTCTGGTGCTTATTGTGGGAAAGGAGGAGACAAGGAAGACAACAAAAGAAAGAAGAAAAAAATCTACTCTACTGAACCCATTTCCAAGGGAAGAAGGAGAATCCATGAAGATTAATGCAATCTTGTAATCATCAAGTGATACTTTGCCAAAACATTGATATAGAGAAATGATTAAGGGGAAGAAAACTTACACAATTAAAGCAATCCAATTTAAGAAAGATAGTTAATATATCAAGGAGGAATCGATTCATCACAAGATGATGTGAATAATCAGGACCCCAATATAGATGATTTGGTAAAATGTAAATGAGACATCACTCTTGAATGATTATTCTATCAAAAGGGCATTGGAGATGAGAGAAGAGAAGATCATCTATTGTTCATGAGCCATAGAAGCTTTATTGTCTGCCAAAATAGAATAGAGAACAAATTCTAAGACTTCACTGTTGATCAACAAAGTGTTATCAATACCCGGTCTGCTCCAAGATAGATAATCTTGAACACTTGAATTTTTTTTATTTTATATTTTTTTTATATTGAAGAAGATAGTCTACAAAATGTATGGCTCAAACTGAGCACTCAAAAACCAAAAAGAGAGTTACATTGAAGCTCAAAGATTAGATTATCATACACAATATATCAAAGTAGCAGCTCCCAAGAAGCACAAAATAACAGAGTTACAAGTCAACACCTAGACATAAGCACAAAGGAAATTATGGTTCGCACTATCAAATTTCTTTCAGTTTGGAATCTTATAAGACTTCTCATCACGGATCTTCAAGTCTACAATCAGTTCAGGAGAGTGAGCACTGATGGTATCAGATCCCCCATGTCATCTAATAGGTGCTTCATTACTGCAAAGAGGCCCCTCATCGCTGCCTATAGGACGTTCAACTCTATCACCTCAAGTCCCTCATCACTGCAAAGAGGCCCCTCACTGCCTATAGTACTCATCAATTCTACCATCTCAGGTACCACTATTACGTTCTAAATATTTTTTTCCAAAATAGCTTTGTGTCTCTCATCTAAGATTTGCGGGATCCCTTATACCTTGAAGATCATGCTGGTTATTTGTTCTTGAATAAGGTTGCAAAACCCTTCCAAAGCAGGGTTAGTAGGTGCAGGGAAGAAGATTTTTGCACCAACACCAACATCTGAAACTCTAGGAACCAAGCTATCAAATAGGCATCGGAATTTATTCTATCTTCTGCCAATTTTCTTTGAAACCCTTAAGAGACTATTTGTAGCCTCCATATGTCCATCTTTAGGCTCATCCTCATCAGTACCTCCTTGTTCGTATTCATTGCTCAAAGTGTCCCACCTCTGTTAATCAATCTCTATAGGTTCATCATCCTTGTATAATTGAGTCCAATTAGCCATGTTCTGAACCGGAACTTGAAAATGTTAACTGCAGCATGTACACAAAAATGGACTAAACTCAAAGTATAGAACTGGAATATAAATCTGCAATTTTTTTTCTTTATGAGAGTATGAAATATTCCGTGCCAATTTTTTTCAAATTTTTAATTACAATAAGTAGAGCAATACACAGTCGTTAGGGTTAACTCTAAACCAAAACGATGCTGAAGCAACTCTAACCAGAATGTACACCAGGATCCCGATGTGGGCAAGGTGGTTACCAATCGAGATCGGAACATGTAAAACAAAGTTGAAGGAACTTCAACTGAAGAATGGCGCCAAGTGATACGGTATGGGTCGAAAGGATTAAATGGAAATGATATGCAGCAAACTTTGGCCCGGCGAAATGCTTGGTGAACGACGAAAGCATATGGTCGAGGGATCCCTATCTTCGCTTATGTCGGCAATCTCTAACACCTGTATCAAAGCCAAACCCGGAGCGGTTCTGTTACCGAAGGAAGTGGAGATGCAAGATGATATGCAATGCAATCAGTAAATAGGCGTAAGCTTCTTCCCACTCATTAGGGAAATATAAATAAGAGCTTACAAATGTGAATATTGGCTGGTTAGTACTACTAACAGCCTTACAATGTAATATATCTCCTGCAAGCATGATGGATTAGAGTGATAATCACACTGCTGAAATGTAGAGCTACTCCAGAACGATTAATATGACTAAGACAGACAATCCCAGCCCTATTAATAATTTTACTAAGTCTGATATGACAGATCTGCAGTTAAGAATGGTGAAAACAGCAACTCCGGAACTCACTTAAATGCTCATATCTCTCTCAATACTCACTCATTTAACTTGAAATCAGTTGCAAAACATTCTAATGATGATGACAATGAAGATGGATCACAAAAACTTCTCACAAAGACCCCTATTTATTTTGCACGACTTCCAAAGCACTTACAAAGTGAAATTGCCTGCAAGCAAGGGCGATTTACTTTAGATGATTCATAGACTTCAAATAAAGTTCTGGAAACTTGCACATATGGTCGCCCTACATAGGAAAATAGATTGGAACAGTACTTAGAACAATTTTATTTATGTTTCTTGAGTTGTGAGTAAAAACAACCTACAGCCATACAAACCAGCAACTCTAAAATTGACAGAAAATACAATAACTCAACTATAGAATGTGAGAAGAACCAACTACAACTAAACCTCTCAACTAGTTGCTGTCTTTCAAGCAAGAAGAAGAGCCAAGCTAGGAGGTATGCATCCCTCGAAGCAATTCCAACACCATTCCGGCAGCATAACTTTGCAATTTCATCCGATCCAAATGAAGAGAGGGAGCCTCCTTTATAGACTGAAGAGAAGACTCCAGAGGCTTCTAGAAAGTGCGCCCTAATTCCAAGCTGTTTTTTAGGTTTAACTTTGACCAAGACTCCATCAAAATGGCGTACCTTCCTTGAGAGATAAATATCACTTCTCTTTTTTTTTAAAATAAAATATAAAATCCTCCAAAGTAGGCGTCCACTTTCCCTTGAGCAATTATAGACTTTAGAAATATAAAAATATTTCTTCATGAGAAAATACCCCTCAAGGTCCCCTTCTTTAAAACAACTTAAAGTCATATTACTAGGACAAGGGGTTATTTTATAAAATAAAACATTATTAACTTTAAATGACTTATTTCTCCAAAATGAACCCCTTAAAGCCAAAATCAATATTACCAACTGAACTGCCAGAAGAGGAAAGCTTGCTGAGCTGATGCTGACTAGACCACTGCTAAAAATAGAATTTACCAGAAATAGTAAATTCGGAAAGTTGCTCGGATCAAAGTGTATGCGACACCATTGCAAAGCTTTCTGAAAACCCAGAAAGAATCCACAATCCAAAATCCCCAACTCCAAGTTGTAGCCGTCATAACTTACTAAAAATAGTAAGTCCAAAAAACTTGCCCGATGCAGTTGCAAGTCATACCTCTACGAAGCTCTCTGAAAACCCAGAAGGAATCCAGAATCCAAACAACCAAACTCCAACAAGCAAAACCCTTAATCTTCAAGAGAACCCATCAAACAGCCGGAAACCCTAATTCTGCCACTGACCAGCCGACAGCACCCTGGGAATAGACTACCAATCACTCAAAAGTTAAGTGCTAAAAACGGGGACATTACAGTCCGCCCTTCCCAAAATTGCTTGTCTTCAAGCAATACCACCACAACTCCAGAGTATATAAAACTGATCAATACCCAAACAAGTATGATCCCAGGTTCCCAAGTCCATCTCAGGAAGGACCCACCATGCCGACGTTGCACCACTCTGATCATATCAGTGAAAACATCATGCCAATGCTGCACTAACCTTCCTTGTAACTCTAAGGTGTTACCATCCACAATACTCGAATTGAAAGATCTTAAAGGACTGAGATCAATATCATGCAACGCCTCAAGTCCAAGATGCCCAAAGCCAACAATATCAACCATACCACTGTCAACCACAATTCTAAGCAAGAAGAAAGATAGGCTACTCAACTCAAAATCAATCTCCTCAGCATACCTCCACATGATAACAAACGAAGCCCTGATGGCAAAAGGTTATCTTCTAAATCTTTTAAAAGAGCAATCCTTTGCGAGCTCAACAACCTATAATTATAGCTTTCTCGCTGGAGCTACCATGCACCAACCGAATTTATGCTTTGATACCCTCAAGATTCTCGATGTAAAACTCTCATAGTTCCAACCTCATGAGTCTCAGAATGACGAATCAAAACAAGAGGTAGTTCGCTGTCCCGAACCAACAATGAGATAAAATTGTCAAAGTTAACATCACAAACCTCCATAAGATGAACTCCGAGAATAGGATAGGTGTGAAGGAACAAATAATATCTGCTATTCAAGGCTGAAGTCAGCGAAGTGCAATATGATTTTAGTACTTCACAAAAGGAAAAACAGCAGCACCAATGGAATTTCCAAGCGTGAGTATATAAAACGAGCATTGAGTTGCAAGGTAGCACCTCCAAAGTGGCCGGAAAATACACTAGAGCAACCTCCAACTGAAAACTACCAGCTCTTAGACCGAAAGTGAAGAATCCACTCTCCTGAATGAAAGTAACTCCACATGTAAGATGGCTGGTCTGCCTCCAACCAGCAAACTCATGTCCCAAAATCTGCCCTTGTCTTGGCCAAGGATCAATGCCAAGAGCAACCAACTGTTCATCTTTCCAACCCATACTCAAAATTTCTCTCCAATCCATTTGTTGATGAATAAACGGAACCATCAAGTGGCTGGAAAAAAAAAGAACAATACCAACCAAAATGAAAATTTGGTCCTTATCCCTCCAAAAGTCCTTTCCATATGTAATAAGCTCCATCAACCTATGTTGAGAATCCCAAGCATGGATACCCAACTGAAAGTGATTTTCAACATTTTGAAAAGAAATCTCAACGCACTCCCAAGTGCTAGTGAGAATCATGTGCATTATCTTAAAACTGATGTACCATCCAGTGAATCCTTGAAGCTTAACCATGAAAGCTTCAGCAACATTGAAGTATGAAACATAGAGTGGCTTCAAATTCAACTCCCAAAACTGACTAGTATGAACCAAAACATCACTCCACCCAAGGGAGGGATTATCAAGTATGCAACCACCAAGTTCTGGTCCACTTTCCTTCCATGCCTTCTAGATAGTAGGTCTGAAATCTTCACTCCTAGCTGCTGTATTAAAGTTACCAACAGCTACCAAGACTTGTCGCATCAACATCTTGATGCCGAAAATGTGGAAATCTCCTCGAATCAACAATTCCCATGTAGAGACTTCATCCTCGAACCCTCTTATGCATTCGCTAACAAGCAACCTCGGAAGATTATTAATCACAATTTGTGTCACATCTTCATAGAGTGAAATCAAAGCATCCTTAGATTGGAGTTCATGCTTGACCTCATGCTTGGTCACTTCACTACTTGACTCATTTTTCAAAACAAAGAGAGGATTGTCATAAGTTGCTTCAGCACCCA
>VDFB02071551.1:0-49142 GCA_007258455.2 Sequoia sempervirens | reverse complement strand
TGAAGATTTGGGCATAATTGACTTTCAATGCATATTCAATTAGTGTCCAAAATCCTCAATGCAAATGTTAGGTCCAAGGAAAAATGTAGGAAGAAAACAAACAAGCAAAGACGAGAGGAAAATGATATGTCCAAAGGGCAATCAACAATAAAGAATATTTGCCAAGATCAAAGGGGAGGAGTCCCCTCCCTTAGAAAGCAATGAAGATAACCTCCTAGAATGTTAGGGGCTTAAACACCCCTAACAAGAGACACATGTCCAAGCACCAAATTAATAATATGTTAGTCAATATAACAATTCTAGAAGAGAACAAATTAAAGCAATCCAAAGTAGACCTCTTCTTTATTGCAAGGGGTGGAAAGGCACTTGTGTGGTAGCAATTGGAGCAGATGGTGGATTGGATGTCTTGTTGAATCATAAGAGGGTGAAACATTAAGTGCTCAATTCCTTCTCAAATTGGATGCTTCTAAAGGTTAGTAGTTTAACTTCAGAACTTTCTTTTTGTTTGATGAAATGTTTATGGTCCAATAAAAACATAAGATAAAGAGCAGTTGTAGAATGAAATAACTAATCATATTCTTCCCCGACGAGATACCAAAGTCATTCTTGGAGGAGATTTCAATGCAATCCTCTCCTCCATAGAAATGTGTGGGGCGCTTTGTTGCAATTCACAATCACAATTAGATTTTCAAAGGTTTGTAAGGGATATAAATTTGTTAGATGTGCCAAAAAATGGGACATATACTTGGACTAACAGGTGATCAAGTTTCACCAACATTGTAGAACACTATGACCATTTTCTATATTCTAAAAATTAGCTTCAATCCCTTCACCTTATGGAGTCCTCAAATATGCCCAATATTGGGCTCTAATCATTTTCCCATAATGCTTTCAATATTAGAAAACAAACCACCTTCCAAGTGTCAATTCAAATTTGAGTGAATATGGTTTAGGAGAGAAGACTTAATGGAATCAATTCAAACCTAGTGGTTGGAGGTAACACAGCAAAAGAGATCCAAGATGTTTAATTTCTCCTAAAAGTTACAAGATTTAAAATTACAACTCAAAGAATGGAACAAAGCTCCTTCAAAAATATATTCGAGGAGAAGATCAAAATTGAGGAGTTGGAATACCTGAATCAAAAATTGATGTCTTATGGAATGATGCAACTGATGCAAGTGGATCATCACAAAGAGAGACCTAATGTCGTAGCATGCAGAAATTTTAGCCAAAGAAGAAATCTATTGAAAGTCAAAACTAGAGAGACATGGTTGGAAAAGGGGGACTTAAATACAAAATTCTTCCACAATGCCTCAAAAATAAGAAGTCAAAACATAAATTGAAAATATATATTCGGCTAAGGGGCATCTATTAACAAATGTGGCAGAAATATAAAATGAGGCTGTTGTTTTCTTTCAAGAACTTTTGGCAAGAAATGGAGCTTCATAAGCACGAGGTATGAACTCATTGCTGGAAAATATTCCCAACATAATAAAGGAAGAAGATAATGAAATGCTAATGGCCCCTATATCAAAGACGGATGTAAAACATGTGCTTCAATTACACCCAAACAAAGCTCTTGAGCTGGATGGTTTCCCTACATGTTTTCATCATACATTTTGGAGCATCATTGGCAAGGATGTTTAGGAGGTGGTAGAGGACTAGAGGAAATCTAGAAATATTTTAAAGGATAAACAACACCAACATCACACACATTCCAAAGAATTTGGATTCAAATTCCTTTGCAGACCTTCACCCAATCTTGCTATGCAACACAATTTATAAAATCATATCAATAGTGATAGCTAACAGGTTGAAGTTGGTTCTCCCCCAACTCATCTCCTCTTAACAAAGTGGCTTTACCCCTAGCAAGAATATAACTACTGAAATTAATGTTGCCCATGAAGCTCTACATTTTGTAGTCAATTCCAATCAAAAAAGTAAAGTGATAAAGATGGACATTAGCAAAGCCTATGATCAAGTAAGTTGATGTTTCTTGATGCGAGTGCTAAAAACATTTGTCTTGGGAAAAAATGGCTCGAGTGGAGCTATTGCTATATCTCTACTCCAAGATTTTTGATTATTGTCAATGCAATCCTCGTGGACTTTTTGAAGCAATAAGCCTTAAACAAGGTGATCTGATCTCCCAGTTCCTATTTGTGATAATGGTTGAAGCTATGGGCAAAGCAATAAGAGCAAAATCCCTAAATAGAAAGGAGCTTGTATCCCTCAACCTAACATTACTAGCTCTATGTGGGATCATGCACTTGTATCTCTGACAAGTCTAAAATGCTACTATAGCCTTAGGAGCATTACTTCGGATAGGTTTTGACTTAGCAAACTATAAGTATAAATGAAATTTAATTACTACAAATTTACTTGGGAAAAATTCAATTTAAAAAAAAAAAAACACTCTTCCATCACATACTCCCTATTGCGATATAAGATGCTTCAAGGGATGGAGACCCCACCACCAAGCCCAAAATAAAGCCTTCGAGATCACACAACACATTCCATTTTTCATAATTTTATCACTTTCAAACATCTTCGAAAAGTCCTTCGATACCTTCATTTTCCATCTTCTTGTTTTGAGTCTTTTTGTTAGTTTTTTCCAGTGTTCCACAGGGACATGTCCCCACCAAAAAACCTTGCATTTCCTAGACAAGGACGTCTCAAAGACTTGGGGACTTGGAGGGGACGTCCCCCCACCAACCCACCACCAGCGCCACCATCCCACCACCAATGTCACTGTCTCCAAGACACTGCTAGGACTTCGAGGATGTTGGGGTGTCCTCAAAATGTCTAGGGGACTCCTAGTTGTCTCCAAGATGTATAATTCTTATACATCTTTTTATAACTTTTTTATCAAGTACTATATGTATTTCAACACCCTGTCGACCCCCCACCATCATCCTACCACCCCCAAACTTAGACTCCCTGTCCCCGTGTCCCCAAAACGCGTCCCCTGCCATCCCCATCCCCAAAACCCTGTGGAACACTGGTTTTTTCTTCTTCTTTTTTTCTTTTTACCTATCATGGCCAAGTCTACTCCTCAAGACTCACTAGGTACCCGGGTCAGAAATCCCCAAAACTTGTTTAGTGCCACCTACTTTGAGACTTGTCAAGTCTTGGTGAGTTCAAGCAAGTCTTGTAACTTTGATATATATATATATTAAATGCAATATAGAAAATTCATAACAAGACAACCTAACCTTCTCCCTCCCCAACAACAAGAAAGGCTTCAAAAACTTAGGGAATGATTAATGTACCTATTGCACAATATAAATTATGAGAGAAAAATCATGGCTCCTTGAGTCCAATCTTTTCTTAAGTTCCTAAAGCCACTCTTATTGTTGGGGAGAGAGGTCAGGTTGTCCCACCATATATATAATATATTACACTCATATAAAGGAGACAAATGTAAAAATACATAAGAAATAGACAATCATGTCCCACAATTTTATGCAAAGCAAAAATCTGAACTTCTTTTGCAATTTCGATGAAGGATCCTATTGGCTCAACAAAGAACATTTTAATGCAGAAAACTAATGGGAACACAAGGGACGAAGCCCATTCCACTCTCCCTTCTTAAAGCATAAAAAAAAAAAAGATGCCCTAACAAAGATAGAATTGAAACATGCCAAGAGAAGGAGGAATTAGAGATCAAGATATTTTTTCAAAGCAAAGAAGCTAACATTTGTAATGAAAAACTAGGCTGCACAGTAGTCATTGGAAAATTCATGGGACTTTAGGCAGCTCAAGAAAATTATATGATTGAGTATAAGAGAATTGGAAAGATTGCCAATATTCTTAAAATTCATCCCAAAAGGCTTCATCGCTGAACTTACATGAGAGCAATCGAGATAATATTATGCAGCAAGGACCATGGATGAGGGAGAATGGGAGATTACATATTCAAAAATGATGCCCGAATTTTGATCCCTTATCATCTCAAATATCCAACATCCCCACATGGATCCGCTTATACAATTTGCCAAAAGAATATTAGACAAGTGAAGATTTAACTCAAACTGCAAATGGTCTTGGTCAATTCCTCAACATGGATGAGAAAGTGATACACAGAGAGCCAAAAATTTATGCATGTATATTTGTTAGAAGAAACAAAAGTCCACTCCCAAACACTCATCATTTAAAAATCAAAAACAAGGACATGGAAACAATGTGTGGACGTGAAAGATTTAAAAAATTATAAGTGTGATACAAAAGCCAATCCCATGAAGAGTTAGAATGCAAATTCAAAAAGGAAAGGAAATGGTGTGGAAATGGATTGAGAGAAATAAGCCCCCAAACATTTCCAAGCATGACACAACCTTCACCCTCCCAACCAAGAATTTAAAATTAATGAATGACCAGCAGCAAGATTTGACACACATCCTTCTAAATCAATCCAACACTTTGGAAACCCCAATTGAAAATGAATCAATGTTGATGCCTACCAAATTTCTAGAGGATCAAGCAAATCAATTTTCAAATTTTAAGGAAATTGTACCATATGTGGAAAAAATTAGAGCTAACTCAAAGGCCAATGATTCCATGGAATTCAAAGATGATGAATCATGGATTGAATCAAAAAATGAAAACAATAACTTAGACATTGTCAACCAAAGATGCATAAGCCAATTGCTTCCATCATCAAGGCTAACATTGCTTCTAAAAAAAGAAAAGGTCCCAAAACAAATAAGGATAGACCAGAAGAAAATGTGTTATTTGGGGGTCAATCGTCAACAAACCAATATTTGTTGAATCTATAGGGGAGGAAACCTCCCTTAGAGTGTAACAAAGATCGCCTCTTGAAATGTTAGGTTTTATGGTCTCCTTGATTGGTTTCCTTGATCAGTGAAGGTTAATGGAATCCAATAGGTACAAAATTGGTAGGCAATTAAAATCCGAAGTTTACACACAAATCTAGTTTTCACACTATTCAATGTCTATGAACTAATTAAGACAAGGACAAGATATTCTTTTGGAACCCAATTTCCTTGTTTATCCACACTTTTAACTCATGGACAAATCATAATTGGCAAAGACTTCAATACAATTGTTTCCGATACATATAGAAAAGGGGCTTAGCAAGGGCGACTCAATCCCAAAGAGACTTTCAAAATTTTGTATGAGATGTTGATATCATCCCCAAGAATGGACAATACACATGGACCAATTGAAGGCTTGGCTTAAATAATATTGTTGAGAGGCTTGACAAATTAATGCATAATGCTTTATGGCTACGTTCTCCTAGAATTCAGAACTGATGATTACTTCATCTAGTTCCAACTACTATCCATAACCAAAAAGGTCTTGAAGCATGGTATGTTCCAAGAGGATTTCCTCAAAGAAAAGGAATTTAGGACCTACTATAAGAAATTCTAGTTAGAGACAAAATCTAAATCTAGAGAAACATGGCTATAGGCAAGAGACCTCAACACTAGCTACTTCCACAATGCCACAAAGGTTCACAATGCACAAAAGGAAATTGATTCAATTTAGGGTTAGGATAGAAGTATAATCGCAAACCCAAAAGACATACAAAAGGATGCAATAGACTTTTTTGAAGAATTACTTTCTTGCAAGGATGCTTCTAACCTTAGAAACAAAGAGACGATCTTGGACAATATTCCTAAATTGGTCAACTAAGATAATAATGAGATGTTAATGGCTCCCATAATGGAATAAGAGGTAAAATGATTGTTTCCCAATTTCATCCCAATAAGGCTCCAAGGCCTAATTGATTCCTATCCAAAGTTCCACAGGGACGCATCCCCCTCAAGAAAATGAGCCGTTTGGGAGACGGGAACGTTTCGCTGTTGAGGAGCCTTTTGGATGTCTCTAAGACTTCCCAGCGTCCCCCAAAATGCAAGAGTCTTTTGGACGTCCCCTTTAAAATACAATAAAAAATGTTTTTTTTAAAAAACAATAGCTAAAATTTATGCATGGTAGTTTGGTCGAGCTACAAAATGAGCGAACTCTAGGTACGAGGGTTTTTTTGGTTTTTTTTTTTTTGACATTTTGTATGCTTTGTTGGATGTCCATACCCGTCCAAAGTAGCTCCCTGCATTTCATGCTTTGTTGGATGCCCACACTCCATACTCGTCAATGCAAGCACAGGAGGCGTTTTAAGTTTTTATTTTTTTTTTAACTTTTATGCTTTGTTGGGTGTCCTTCGTCCGCTGTCCATACTCCATAGCTATCCCACACACAAGAAGGCATAGCAGTTCTAAACGAAATGCCTCAAAGAGATGTCATCGCATGGGATGTAGTCTTTGTGTCCCACACGATGACATCTCTTTGAGGCATTTTGTTTAGAAATATCATGCCTGCTTGCATCGACGGCTAAGAGACAAGACAGACCATTTTCAATGTTCTGCATTTTATTTTTTAATTTTTAAGTTTTAAATTTTTATTTTTTAATCAATACTATCAGCAGGAGGGTGTTGGGAAAGGTTGTGGAATTTGGCTTTACAACTAACAATGTAAAGCCAAATTCCACAACCTTTGCTAGCATCCTCTTGTCTATAATAAAATTAAAAATGGGGGCTTTGGAACAGGGTATGTATTCCACAACCTTCACTAATTCAATGAAATCATTGCAATGCGTTTAAACTCTAAAGTTTACTTATTCCTTAGGCTTCTATAGTTATACATCTTTTTATAACTAATTTTTCATGTACTATATGTATTTCAGCGCACCGGCCCCCCGCCATCCCCCAACCGCCCCCAAACTTAGACCCCCCGCCCCTGTGTCCCCGAAACGCGTCCACTGCCATCCCCTCGTCCCCTTCCCCGAAACTCCATGGAACTATGTTCCTAGCTATTTTCTTTTAAAATGTTGAGCCACGATTGGCAAGGATGTTTGGAAAGTTGTCATGAAAATTAAAGATCCTACAAGAATTGAATATGACCAATATGGATTTGATTTGAAAAAAATACCAAAATTTGCTAATGATTATCACCCCATCTCCTTTTATAACACAACGTACAAAATCATATAAAAAGTAATTGTGAACATACTCAAATTACTTCTCCCTATTATCATTTCAAAAGAGCAAAGTGGCTTCATGCTAATAAGTCGACCATTGATGAAGTCACCATTGCACATAAACAATCCACTCCATTGTATGCTCTAAGTAGTAAAGCATGGCAATCAAGTTAGATATAATCAACGCATACAATCATGTATGCTAGAGATTTCTCATTAAAATTCTAGAAATATTTGGTTTCAATAGGGCATGGCAAGAATGAGTCTATAGTTGCATCTCCACTCCCAAGTACTCAATCCTAGTTAATGGGAGTCACTTTGAGTTATTTGAGGCAATTAGAGGCTTCCATTCAAGGAATCCAATATCTCCTTTTCTCGTTGCCATAATGGCAAAGGCTTTGGGAAGATCAATCAAGGCAACATCCAAAACTAATGAATAGTGAGCTGTACATGTTGCACAAGGTTTGGACACATTGGCATACCAGAAATTTGCAAATGAATCTATACTATATGAAGATGCAAGAATAGAAGAAGCAAGAACTATCAAAACAACTTTGGATGGGTACACAACTATGTCATGGCAAATCATCAATCAAGGAAAATTGAACATCTTCTTCTTCAACACTAAATTAACTACTCAAAGATAGACATTTGAACTCCCAATTTTCAGCATTGGGAAAATTCCCAACAAATATCTCAAGGTACCATTATTCAAGGGAGCAATAAGAACAATGCTATGGGATGACACCATCAATTCATGCCAACTAAAAGTGGAGTCATGGAAGGGAAAATGGCTTACATTAGAAGGAAAAATTATGATGATCAAAGTAGTGATTTCAGCCATTTCCATCTATATGATGTCTTGTATACAGTGCACGAGGAAAGCTAACAATAGTTTGGTAGGCATCATTCAAGAAATTCTATTGGAAGGATCTAATGATCTAAGAAGAATCCTATTGATTGGTTGAGGCATTGCTTGCAAAGACAAATTTGTTGGAGGTGTAGGAATCCAAAGTATCAAAAAACCAAAACTCCACTCTTGAAGGTACCCAAGCCCCAAAAAAATTTGCCATTCAAGCATACCATACATACATACAGTACCTGTACCCAATTCCGATTTAGTTACTTAGGGCTTAACTGATGAAAATCTTACAAGAATTGGCCAAATATAAATCTAAACTCCTTCATCCTGCATATCTCCTCTTCTATGCCACTACCCACAAATGAAAATTTTAGAAAATTTGGCTAAACATAAATTTGCAGCTGTGAGAATATGCTACAATTTAAACTTGCAAAGAAATTTGTCAATAACACTAATAAATTGGAGCTTTTTGCACTGAACTAGACATTTGCTTGCACTTACATACCAACCTATCAAGGTGAAGAGTAAAAATGAGCTTGGACTGAGTCATTAGCCATTTTCTATATTTTGATGCCAGTCAATATTTTTGCTCAGATTCAACTCATCTAGGGATCACTCGGACTTCGACAAGTATTTCAAAGAGTTGGGGAGTTGTGCAACAACGGCTTCTAAAACAAACAAGTAATTACAAAAGGAGTCATATTAGACTATGAAAAGCTATTGAATGGATCATCAGATCTAATCATTATAAGATTTTCATTTCATAAAAGAGCAATGTTCCACGGGGACACAGACCACCCCCCCCCCCCTCCCCAAAAAAAAAAACCCTGTGTTTCCGGGACTTGGGGGGGGACATCCCCCAGCCACCAAAGCTGCCATCTCTGAAACACCGCCAAGACATCCCCAAGATGTCTGGGGGACTCCTAGGAGTCTTCTGATTGTCTCAAGAACACCCAGGAGTCTCCTCCAACCATATGACCAAAAAGCAAATATTTTTAAGAAAACCAAAATTTTCTTTGAACTCCATGCCCAAGGTTGAACCCTAATGGCCTATGGGCTCCACCCAAACCCCACAAACTCTATAGAACTACCTCCTATCCTCATTTTAATTCACAAAAACAAATCAACAAGAAGCTAATAGTTTGAGTGTGAGAGTGAGAGCTCCAAATGTGAGGTGAAAGAGTGAGAATGACGAGCAAGAGGATTGAGAAAGACCGAGCAGAGAGACACCAAATTAATGTTCACTTCAAAATTCAAATGTTTAAAACTTGTTTTCGAAAGTTTCATTTGTAATTCTTATACTTATACATCTTTTTATAATTATTTTTTCAAGTACTATATGTATTTAAGTGTCGGCCCCCTACCGTCCCCATATTTAGGCCCTTGGTCCCCCCGTCCCCAAAACCCCATGGAACTATGTAAAAGAGTTGACAAGGAGGTCAATATTAATCTACTTTTCTCTTCAAGGAAACATTTTTTAATTCCATATAGTCTTTTGCTTTAACAATCATTATGATATGAATTCTTGTGACTCATCTAACAATTTCATATATAATCATATCTCCTCAATTATTATTGTCTAAGTTACCAGTTTGGGTTTGGGTTTGGGTTTGGGTTTGGGTTCGGGTTCGCAGGTTCACAGACATGGATGCAGCAAAAAAAAGAAGGTTCACTTCATTTAGGATTTATCCATACAACTTTACAAGGAACACATAAAAATCATAAATATATATGTACATAGTTGCAGCCTAAAAACAGGAATTGAGTTTAGAATACAACATAGCATCATATTATAAACAAAACCACCATAAAAATTAAAAATATTACTTCAATGGCAATTTGTCAAGCTTGAATGTCATGATAGACATTCATTGTATATCAGCAAAAATCATTCTAAGGAATAAATCAGCAAAATAAAAGAATTTTTCTGTCAAAGAATTAAGTTTTAATTGGGAAAAAACATATTTTCAAAAACTGCAGGATAAACAGCTGCTTTTTTATTTTAAGGCATTTTAATTGCATAGAGATACGCAGAAAGGAAACAAAAAATGAGTGTTTACCATACGAATTTTGGCATATAGATCTTGTCATTTATGTTCATATCGCCATTTACATTACATTTCACAATGTATTATACATGGTGCATAAATGATACTGCATAACAATAGTTTCAAATTTTTTACTACAATAAAAAATCCTAAATCATTAACCAAAAACACTGAAAAATAATTCACCATTTAGGATTGTAGTTTGGGCTGTTCGGGTAAAAACAAGAAGCCCTAACCCTAACGCTAAACGTTGAAAATAAATCAGCATTTAGGGTTGGGATTTAGCAATCATGCAAAAAAGGGCATAATTTTAAATTTATTTTTTATAAATAAAATAGAAGAATTTTATTAAAAATTTGAACCTGAAAGATGAAATCTCAAAAAAAGAGATCTAAAAACCATCAAATGATAACTGAAAAACAAGTTGAAATCTTACAGCTTGTGTCCTAGAGCCCTAAAAATCTCCAAACTGGCTCAAAAATGCTCCAACTCCTCCAAAATATCCCATGCAAATGTGAAAAGAAATTAAAACAATATTTTTATGTCCCAAAATTCCAAATCCAGCTAGAAAATGTTCTCATTTGTCAAAAAAAAATCCCATGCAAACACAAAAAGAAACAAAACAAAACAAAAAATTTATGACTAAAAAATCACCCAACTCATTAAAAATTGGTCCAATGGGGGATTAATCAGTCCAACACGTGATTTTTGACCACTCAGACAAGTTTATCCCAAATTTTTCATGATTTTTCTTTGTAAAAATCATCAAAAAAATTGTGTGGGCCAAGTCATTGTTTAAATCACAGTTTTCAAGGTCAGAAAATTGGCAAAAATGTAATTTCACAATTACTCAAATTCTTTTGAAGTTTTTGCTTCTATGATTCATTGTTCAATATTAAAATAATAAAATCAGCTATCAGTGTCATATGATCATCACAAAGATCATCATCATTAACATCAGATAATAATAGTTTTATTTTATTAAATCCACAAGAATCAGACAATTTTCAACCAAAGGATCAAAGTGGCCTCATTGAGAAAATGAAAACTCATGGTGGTAACATGAATCATTTGATGACAGGTGAAGTCATAGCATGCATCAAATATGGATATACCTTGGGTGCTGGCCCTGAGACCAAGAAACCCACCCTCATTATCGAAGTTAATGAGTGATGTCAACCATGACCAAGATGAGGAACAGCATTGTTTTTAAATACTTTTGCAGAGGATGCAAAGGAAGACAAGGGAAGGTTTAAATCCAAGTGAGCTTCATCAATTCTACTGCAACATGCAGCTGTGGCCCAATGCTGACCACCCCAGTGACGCTGACATGTTTGTATGAGATGGAGGGTTGCTGAAAACAATAAACTGTTTCAAACTCCACACACTCACTCACTTAAACTTGGCAGCCAAGAGAGGTTCTCTGTCCAGTAGTCAATCAAATGAAATGGGCCCAAAGAAAACCCTTTTTCTATCCCCAGTTTCTGTCCAGGTTCTTTCCGGCTGAATCTAGGCCTGTTTAACAGGACTCCAGACAGCCCCACAGGCAGATCAGGTTCCAAACAAACCCAGATCCAGGTATGTTTTCTGACAAATTAGTAACATAGATGTCTAACAATTTGGTACTCTGTGTTGACTCCCTCTTCATCAAGTATAGTTTCAGTATCATGGCTTTGGAATTATCTAATTATTATATCATGCTTCACTAAGGATCATGACAAGATATACCCCATGAATTCAGTAATACAGTATAAAAATACAGCTATAAAACAAAAGAGAAGAGGAATTGACCAACATGTAGACAGCAAGACATATAAACATTGTCCACACCTCATATGTCACTGCTCCTCCAGAAGCAGCAGGCTGACGTAGAACCACATTAGATATAGCACCATGTGCTGAAAGAATGCAGGTTGCACGAGGCCCTTGTTGTGAAAATGACATTATTTTTGTTGCAATGTCCTGCATGTCATCAAGATCTCCTTTAAATTCAAGTTTGATTCTACGCTATCTTTAACAGTAATTCAAAGTACCAAGTTTCTCTCTTACATAGCTTTCAAAATGTATACTTATCAAAATTACTCAATAAGAAGGTTTAAAGAAAATTCAAAATCATTCATATGGTTCTCCCACCACTAACACTCAGAAAAACGACAATAGTTCTAGAAAACTACACAATAACAATAACCTGAAATTTTCAGAATTAATAAATAATTTTCAAGAGGATTAATCAAATCAACTATGTTGAACTCTCTAGAGTCAAAACATTTTGTTTAAAAACTAAAATCTAAAATAAGAATTAGTAGTTGCAGTCATACAACTACAAAAACAAACACCTAATTTAAGAATCAAATACATATTAGTTAAAACCAAATATACAACTCTATTATAGGGGGTATTTTACGTTCATTTCTACTACAAAATTTCTAAAAGTTATTGCAGACAAAATCTCTCAAGTAGATTTTCTCGTGGTAAAAGACAACAAGATACTCAAAGCAAAAAATGAGTTGGATAAAGTTTCATATTCATAGATACTAGCAATTATAACTTGGTAGCAGTCCCTGTGAAGCAAGAAGGTCCCACTAATCAAATGGGGAAACAAATGATTTTCAGCTTATATTAATAGGTCAGAGTATTGTGCATGTCTTCCTCCTCTGAACATGAGCCTCTATACATTTATCATTTACATCGTGAATCATTTCTAGGCTGACATCTAATTTATTATATTTCCTTGTGTATTCCACCAAATGGTCACATGATACAACAGAAGAATGGTATTTGCAGGAGCTCTTAAATCAAACTCTGTCAATGTCAACGATGAAGTTTGGTTTTGAGAGCTGCCTGAATGTCTATGAATCTTTCAAAATGTCATTCATTCAAATCAAGTGAAGAATTTTTCCATTCTTGTCACCTGATACACTCAAACAGAAAATGTGTACTCTACACCAGATTGAACAATTCTACACTACCTAACTCAATCATCATCTATTAGGAGACCACTTAAATTTCCTCAAAAACCACCCAATGTTTTCAATTCACCAAACAAAATATCCATCACCAGTTATTTCCTCAGCAAACCAAGATTCCAAAGAGTCATCAAGTTTTTCATTAATCTTTTTTACAGTCAAACAGAGGGAGAAGTTATATGTTACATATTACATTCTTATACTCTGCAAAGAACCTTCAGTGTATGCATTCTTTGTCAAGTTGAGGCTCACCTTTATGGGCATGCCCATTGCCCTCCAGTTCCACCTCCATACTTGTATCTCTTTCATCCATAGCTAATTATTTCCTCTTGTACAGCTCCAGTATCAAGATAACACCATACCTGAACAAATTTTACCATACAAGTTCACAAATTGTCTCTACTATTGTTACTCACCTTCACCACTAAATATAATCATTTCAGCTAAAGTTTAATTTTCCAAGCTTCAAGAAAATTTGCCCTCATAGTACACAAGCCCATTCCTTGATTTCATACACACTTTCGACAGTTTGATTTGTGCCATAGCTAATCCATTGTCCAGCCAATTACTTTTCATCAAATGTCACCAAATTTGTCAAGTCCACTCTGTGAGCTCTCTTCATCTTCCAGACTTCAAAGACAAATTCATTAGATACAATTAGATTGGAACTGCATTCATGTGTGCGTTCTCCACAAATGCTTACTTTTGCAGGCTCTTCCTATTTAACATCAAATATATTTTTACCATTTACCTTTCAATACAAACTTCAAGACTGCCCAACTATACAAAAAAAATCTTGACTACTCTGATTACAGTATTTTTCAATAATTTTATTTATCCAATTTTCCAATATCTCAAATGTGTCTTTTCTACCAATTCTAGCATTTGCAAGTATTGATTGACAAACAACTTATTTCTATATTTCCTATTTTAGTCTTTGAATAAAGTTTTTTAAATGGAACTTAAACATTTATTGGCATTTTCATTAGAATCCATCCCTTCCAAAGGCGTGTCTTTGTTTAAAAAGCTTAATCTCATCCTTTACCCCTCCCTCCAAAAGTAGGTGTCAGCGCAAACAACAATCACCTGTTCCAAAAGTATCTCTTCATTATCCCAATTGTGGCCTCACCAATTGCTCCCCACAAGCTTTTGTCAGCCTTCCACAAAGTGACAGATAATTTTATCAAGGCCAATCCATCTCACATCCGCATGCTCACCATACATGCAACCACCACCAGATTCAGCAACAACATCAGAACATTGGATGTTCTTCAAGAAAAATTAAACACCAATATGATAAAAAAAGGCCATGCCATCGATCATACACTCAATATATCAATCCACATACTAGAGACAACATTCATTACAGAATTGCCATTGCATAGACATCATGTCACAAAAGATATGCCTGAAATGGATATTTCTATCATCATTTAAGAGAACACATGATGCACCGATCAGCTGATTGATCATCCCTCAAATTAGACAAATCTCCTAGACACTCTACTAGGATGTCTCACACCATGTTGACTAAAATGTCTAAAGACCCTAGCAAATTTGGCCTTTAATTTTCTGTTTTGCTCTTTCAGGAATTTCGTCAAACACTTGGCAAACAACCTTTATTTCAGCTGATAAGTGTTTGCTTCTTTCGCTTTTGGGTTTGTATGTTGAAGAATATACAATAGATGATTTCTAAAGAGTCAAAGACTTATCAATATGCTCCAAATGCAATGCAAATGTATTTCTGACTTCTAGGTTACAATATGACTGAAAATGCAAAATACACTACCAGATAATCAGTTACAGCAAGAAGGCATTTTGACAAACTATAATGTCCCCTTTCTAGCTTAGACATGTTGACAGGTTGCTTAGCCTATTCCTGACCCTCGTAGGCTAGAGCAGGTGGTTAGGGGGTTCCTTTTGGCAGTATTCGGCATGGTTTTACCTCCAGTGATCAATGAGAGTTCAGGTTTGACCTTCATTGGACTCCATTTGGCACCCTTACTATTTATAGTAAGTTACTATTTCTGGGAGTCAGGGTTTCTATTTATATCAGAGGCACCTGGACAGTCTTCAAAGGCAGTGACGACCTTTGTTGGGGCTCTACAGTTGTTATTTAGCACTTACGGAGAGACTTACTATATATAGTAAGTCAGGAGCAGCGAGTTACTAATTTTGGCAGGGCACCTGGTGATATAATATTCGCGAACATTCAATGGTTAAATGAGTTGACTTTATAATGGAATCAATTATTAAAAGTTATTTTAAAAGCATACGTTATAACTGCACTTTAAGTCATTAAAGTGGGGCCATGAGGCCATGACCCTCACATTAGTTGCCACTTAAAAAGTATTTATTATATTGGGCACACAAACCAAGGTGGTACTTTAAGTTATTTAAAGTGCAATTAATCATTTTAATATTTGAGGCCTATTTATTGATGCATTTGATTAAGTCAAAGGATAAATATAAAATATCATTTTAAATGATATTAATGTGCATCTGATCATTCAAGACTTGGGTGCCCACTTATGAGGATATTAAATAAAGTTATTATGCAAACCCTAAAAATGGATTTCAAAAGGGAATTAAAGGCATTTAAGAGTTGAGAGGATATAAAGGCATCAAAAGCAAAATCAAACTCATTATTGGATGATTATTTGACTTTGCTTGTGAGTTTCTTGGTTTTTGTGCTGAAGGCCAAGGGTTTCAGCCAAAATTGCATTGGAGAACGAAAACTCTTCAATGTCTTTGCAATTTTGAGGTTGTGAGAGATCAGCCGAATTATTGCACGAGGTTTGGCTTCATTCAATAGTCAAAATAGAGAAAAATTGGTGAAGTTTTCAAAAGGGTTTTGAAGATTGATCAACTGCAGACCTGAAGTTTCATTTGGCAGCCATTAAAGTTCAGAACTGAAGCATTCATTTTCAGGTTTATTTGCTGCTATTGTGCACTCAATCAGAGCATAAAGAGCAGATTTGAGCAAGGGTTTGAAGCACATTTGAAATCTTTGTTATTGCAGACCTCTAGTTCATCGTTAGCAGCCATTAATAACAGATTTCAAGCTTCTTTGTACAGTTTTGTGCGAGTATTAAAGAGGAACATTGGGGATTTGAAGTCTGATTTTGAAAGGCGTTTTCCAGAAATCTCTTTGGCAGCAATTAACATTCATATCAGCCACTAGGGAAGATCGAACCAGCAGCATATATCCCTGCCACGTCTTCACCAGCATCAAGACGACCTTCTTATATGCCCAAATGCCTACCTTATTGATCCAATATCAGCCCAGCATTGAGCGGCCAGGCCTGTAGCAGCATTGTGCAACATTATTCAGGTGGAGACATCAATAAGTATGGCAGATTGAATAGTTTATCAGTCATCTACACTGCTGTTTCATTTCCAGAAATTTTGGAATCTTGTTATCTCCTAAATTCCGGGTATGTTTAATGATGCTAAATGTCATTGGAGATTATCTATAAATAAATAATTTCATTTACAGCTCCTATTCTTCATTAAAGCATTCAGTTTGTTTCAGACTTAGTTTATTTTATGCATTGCTATTTGCATTCATCCTACCCGGCAATATATTTAAAACAATCACAAAAAGATACATATTGCAAAACAAAATAAACAAAAACCTCATCTACAACAGTCAGAATTCAAAGTTAGAACCACTGGGGTTCATTACACAAACACTTAATTTGCAACTGCCAACTTTATCATATATTGAGTTTGCAATCATGTCCCAGCTATCACAAAGTTTTGCCAATGATTGTAGCAATATCACAATACCCATTCTATGAAGATTGAAAGTGCAGGCCTGAGAGTAATTCTGATAACAATGATGGTAGATGACTTAAACGCGCAACCCAACATTACATGAGACTATGAGACAGCAATATATTATCATGACTAGGATGCATTTATAACTGTTGACATAAGAAGAAACTATAATGCAATGTAATATAAAGAACCTGAGAGCATCAACCACCTT
The DNA here is from genome assembly GCA_007258455.2 of Sequoia sempervirens. Lineage (NCBI taxonomy): Eukaryota > Viridiplantae > Streptophyta > Pinopsida > Cupressales > Cupressaceae > Sequoia > Sequoia sempervirens. The sequence goes on along the minus strand of VDFB02071551.1, from coordinate 32,278 downwards.
CCAGAATGCAACACGTCTTCAGCTCCAATCGCTTCTACTCTCAACTTTGCTTCAGCTGACAGCATCAACTTCATACAGCAATGAGATAAATGATGCAAAACTCTGAAATGAGGCCCAAGACTTGTTCTTGCAAGATGTCTTCAGCCAACAATGATTCGATTTGGACAATAATCATTTCCTTCTTGAAGCTCGATGTCACTCATAAACCCATCTCAGGAATGACGACCTCACAAAGTCTTAAGCGTTGCTCCTCAAGATTGAACCACGAACTTGCCACGGTTTCATTAACAAAGTAAACAACTTTATTGAAGCTTGCTACGCCAAAATTGACTTCTTCGTTTTCGTCAATGAATACGTCAACCACTTCAAAAAGCTCCCAACATAAGCTGCAATAGTATTTGTTTGTCTTGTTTTGTCTATCGATTTGTCTTCACTTCCAATGATATAAACAACTGAACTTGTATCTTGCTATTTTTGTCTTATCTGTAGATGCCACTATAATATCATGATATCTCACGACTCTACTTTATGCGATTTATTCTTGGCTTTGACTTGTCTTTAGTGGCTGAAATAATATTCACGCATCCAATCAATTTGTATTCATGTCTAATATTACCTTCAACTCATCGCCCAGACCTTTATTAATGTAAAATCAATTCTCTTCAAATAATCGACCTTAGAATAAAATTGATTCTGTATTTTATCAAGCAAACAAACAGGCACGTCCAAAACATATTATCCTCATTTTTTTTTTACTCAAAATCTTCCAATACAGAAATCAGAATATTGTTCTTCCAATGCTTTTCCAAACTTGGTCAAAGACCATTAAGTTTGATATAATTGAATCAGCAAGATGAAACTATTCCCCAGGTGAAATTGTAACAATAAATCAGCTGCTGCAATACCTTCCTCAAATGAAAAATCAAATGCAACAATACCTCAGTTGTTGCAAATGCTCAAAGCAATAATAAACCAGCTATTGCATCAATTCAGCTAGGGCAATAATACATCAGCTATTGCACTTGTCAAAATTCTCCAATGTAGCACCTATAGAAATCCTGGATGGATTTCTCACAATTCCAGCTAGGGTTGATCTTTCACAACCGAACCTAGTACTCTAGAATCTTCAAACCCTCGAGCAAGCAAAGCATTCACCTTCTTTACCAAATTGGTAATGAGAAATGAAATCCAAATCAAGCATGCCACAAATGCTAAGCCAACAGCTCCTTATATAGATTTCTCATTGACTTTTCAAGAAGCTTCTAGAAAGAATATTATTTTATTCCTTATGTGACTTTATAATATATTATTTTATTTAGTCACTTTATTAAATTAATTAAATATAAAGTCACTCTTTTGATATTAATTTATTGGAATAACTTTATAAATAATTAATTTAATATATCCAATTCAGAGACATGACAGCCCTCCCTTCCCAAAGATTGTTTGCCCTCAAGCAATCCGCAACTGTCAAACCAACTCAACTACCACAACACCTGAAGCCCGAATGGAAAACCAACTGCACCTGTCCACCAACCACCCGGATCCCAAATGATTCTGCAACGTGCTAATCCATAACTTCTATAGGCAATTGGAATCCAAGATGTTGTCACTCTTTGTCATCCGATGAAACCAACCATCCAACAATGAAGTTCCTGGATCCCAACTTTGAAAATCATCCCTGTCATGCCAACTCCAAGCATTATGTTGATATACTTCAAATATAAATTGGAAGTCCTTCAACACCAACTGACTTCCACTGCACCACTCTGATAACCCCTAGAGTCCAATCAAACCAAACCTCAAGCTCATGCTTCTATGAGCAACTGTCTGGTGAGAACAACTTGGACTCGTCACCTAAATTTGAAGTATACCATACCAGAGTGAACCCGTACACCTCTTATTCAGCCCATCTCTCTATGACAACAAAGTCATAGTCAAATCCTGCGTAGGTGGGTTGAAGGAAAACTGATGAGCACACCTCATAATGCAATCAAGGTGAAACTCTTCTGCCTGCGCTAATGGAATACCAAAGTGGTCATATGTATCCCATCCAATACTGCCATCATCAAAAGAAGACTCACAACTCACAACAGGATGAGTTGGTCATGCAGCTATGTCATGATAACCCCATGCAACGCTGTCAACCAAACCTCTATCAGAAAGCAACTGGAAGTGTCCTGACTTACTTTCAAGAGTGAGAAAAATACCATCATGAATGCCATCTACTACTTTGAAAGGGGTTGGAACAACACCAACGACCAACATGCAAGACTTAGAAGAAATCATCTTCTTCTGATGAGATTGACCAATGTCAATCTCAAAACTGTCAATGCAAAGCCTGGTGCTCAAATCTGCCATGAGGCCTAAACTTGCGGCCAAGACTGAAGTGTTTGTATCATCAACAATCCAATCCACACTGAGTGGTCTCCTCCAAATGTGAAAGATGCCCAACATAGGTGCATAAAAACATACACCAACATCTGTCAAGCTGCTGGCATAAATCAGAACAGCACCCTGTAGCTTGTGAATCATGTCCATGATGGATCCCCACGTAGTACTACTATCAAAGGATGGAAAGAACTCATCATCAGTTTGTCCTCCAACTCCAAAGTGACCATCCCAACTCCACCTATCCAATCCAACAACTACTGCCCTCAATGTGTACCCTGACAAAACTCCAACCAGCAAAGTAGGACAGCCATCAATCAATGAAATAGGAGTTAAAACCCATGAGGATGGTGCTGGGATACTGCTACCAACATGCCTATCTCCATACCATAGACTAAAATCAATTGGCCACTCAATCATAGACCTCTCAAGATCAAGAATGATGCACCCATCTTTTACCAAATCCTACAAACACTCATTCTGATTTGGAATTAGGACAGCACTAATTCCATCAATAGAAATATCCTCAATGCCCTGATTAGGTGTCTCAACACAAGAGGGCTCAGGCTGCTCGATGTACTCATCATCCAACTCAGTTGCTCCACTAAATGATAGGCTGTTTTTTTCAAGTAGCAAAGATGGAACTGGTAGGCCAAATGAGATTAACTCTTGTGCATTCAACTATTCCCTGAACTTCTCAACTTTCCACTCAACCAATCTTCTTGTGAGATCATATGCTGCAAATGAAACATGCAGTTCTCTTCTCCAAATGGTGAACACATCTAATTGTAGCTATTTGCAAACATCATCATCTTCATCAAGGATCAGGGACAAGATAGTGAACATACTTGACTTCACATTATCTGAATGACATTTCTTGATTCCTAATATGAAGTGATCGAATAACTAAAGGATAAGACCATCATAATTAAACATAACAACACATGGTTGTACCTTTGCCATCGTTGCTAGAATCTTAACCCTCTTATTGAAGGTACGGTTTTTGACATCACGTGTCCCCTGAAAGCTTTCAACCATCAACTGCATAACCTGTCTCATTTTGCCACTTTCATAAGATTCTTGTGGAGTTATAATCCCTCATGATTTCACTAATACAAGTGACAAAAGCAAGTCTAACCTCCTCATCTTGATGTTGCAAAAGTTCTGGCTTACCCAAAGACTGTACCAAAGGGACCATATCTTCACGCATTGCTTGAGAAGGTGCCTGCCCAACCTTACACAAACAACTTTTAGCCTCTTCTATAATGTTAAGAAGAGTTCCTTTAACCTATGGTACGACTTTCAACTTTTCACCCACACACTTGGTGGTCTATTATTCTTCGTTCAAATTTCCCAATCCTTTTTCCCATTCCTTATTCCATAATTCCATTTTTTTCATCATTTTATCCTAATGTTGAATCAATGCTTCCAGCACAACTTCCTCTAAATTGCTACAAGCAGCCATCTGAAATTTTGATCTGAAATTGATTAGCTGAAACAGTGATCCACTACCCAACAAGCTGGCAGAATTCTTGGCTCTGATACCACTGTAAAGACCCTAGCAAATTTGGCCTTTAATTTTCTATTTTGCTCTTTCAGGAATTTCATCAAACACTTGGCAAACAACCTTTATTTCAGCTTATAAGTGTTTACTTCTTTCGTTTTTGGGTTTGTATGTTGAAGAATATACAATAGATGATTTCTGAAGACTTATCAATGTGCTCCAAATGCAATGCAAATGTATTTCTGACTTCTAGGTTACAATATGACTGAAAATGCAAAATACACTAACCAGATAATCAGTTATAGCAAGAAGGCATTTTGACAAACACTTAACTTGCAACTGCCAACTTTATCATATATTTAGTTTGCAATCATGTCCCAGCTATTACAAAGTTTTGCCAATAATTTTAGCAATATCACAATACCAATTCTATGAACATTGAAAGTGCAAGACTGAGTGTAATTCTGATTACAATGATGGTAGATGACTTAAATGCACAACCCATCATTACATGAAAATATGAGACAGCAATATATTATCATGACTAGGATGCATTTATAACTGTTGACATAAGAGAAAACTATAATGCAATGTAATATAAAGAACCTGAGAGTATCAACCTCCTTCCAGAATGCAACACGTCTTCAGCTCCAATCGCTTCTACTTTCAACTTTGCTTCAGCTGACAGCATCAACTTCACACAGCAATGAGATAAATGATGCAAAACTCTGAAATGAGGCCCAAGACTTGTTCTTGCAATATGTCTTCAGCCAACAATGATTTGATCTGGACAATAATCATTTACTGCTTGAAGCTCAATGTCACTCATAAACCCGTCTCAGGAATGACAACCTCCCAAAGTCTAAGCGTTGCTCCTCAAGATTGAACCATAAACTTGCCACGGTTTCATTAATAGAGGAATCGACTTTATCGAAGCTTGCTACGCGAGAATTGACTTCTTCATTTTCTTCAATGAATATGCCAACTACTTGTAACATCGACCACTTCAAAAAGCTCCCAACATAAGCTGTGATAGGATTTGTTTGTCTTGTTTTGTCTATCAATTTGTCTTCACTTCCAATGATATAAACAACAGAACTTGTCTCTTGCTATTTTTGTCTTGTCTGTAAACGCCACTATAATATCATGATATCTCATGACTCTGCTTTATGTGATTTATTCTTGGCTTTGACTTGTCTTTAGTGGCTGAAATAATACTCACGCCTCCAATCAATTTGTATTCGTGTCTAATATTACCTTCAACTTATAACCTAGATCTTTATTAATGTAAATCAATTCTCTTCAAATAATCGACCTTAGAATAAAATCGATTCTGTATTTTATCAAGCAAACAAACAAGCACCTCTAGAAAATATTATCCTCATTTTTTTTTTTTGCTCAAAATCTTCCAATACAGAAATCAGAATATTGTTCTTCCAGGAATGCAATAATAAATGCTTTTCCAAACTTGGTCAAAGACCATTAAGTTTGATATAATCGAATCAGCAAGATGAAACTATTCCCCAAATGAAATTGCAACAATAAATCAGCTGTTGCAAGACCTTCCTCAAATGCAACAATACCTCAGCTGCTGCAAATGCTCAATGCGATAATAAACCAGCTATTGCATCAATTCAGCTAGGGCAATAATACATCAGCTATTGCACCTGTCAGAATTCTCCAATCTAGCACCTATAAAAACCGTGGATGGATTTCTCACAATTCCAGCTAGGATTGATCTTTCACAACCGAACCTGGTATTCTAGAGTCTTCAAACCCTCAAGCAAGCAAAGCATTCAGCTTCTTTACCAAACTGGTAATGAGAAATGAAATCCAAATCAAACATGCCCCAAATGCTAAGCCAACAGCTCCTTATATAGGTTTCTCATTGACTTTTCAAGAAGCTTCTAGAAAGAAAATTATTTTATTTCTTAAGTGACTTTATAATATATTAGTTTATTTAGTCACTTTATTAAATTAATTAAATATAAAGTCATTCGTTTGATATTAATTTATTGGAATAACTTTATAAATAATTAATTTAATATCTCCAATTTGGGAACATGACAAAATGAGAGAAGGATTGACTTAATATAGACAAGATAGTTGATGAACCTTGATACACAAGCATGCATGGTAATTCGAAACAAAAGCCTACACTAATTGCAACACTTACTAATCCATAATTGAACATAACAATGGTTTACAATGCATGACTACATTATCACATATTTCATGGACATTTACACTCTAGGTATTTGTGTAAATAACTCACTAACTTAATATGAACACATACACATTTGTTTTGGATTAAAGCCTAATGTTATAATGATTCAAACAAAATTTATATGTAGGACATTTACACAAAGGCTCGTTTTAGCTTTGACAAGCTATTTCATTTCTATTTTCTTTATGGCTTTTGGAGCTCGTCCTACCCTCCTATTAAAACTACGAGAACAAAATGAAAAGACCCTATTAATAATGTTAGTCATTTGACTAGTTCCACCTCAAATAGTAAGATATGACCTTTGGCATTTGACTAGTTTTCCATTCTGCACCTTTTGAATGAAATGGCACATGTTCTTCAAATGACTCTATTTTTACAGAGTGTCAGCAATTAATCTAACAATGTGCTTGTACCTCTCTAGATTTCTTGAGGTCAAATTCTTATGCATGCAACTTCTTGCACTCTATTGTACTTTGCCTCCTTAGAAGAAATAGCAAGAGACAGCTGCTTCTTACCCAACCAAGAAACTATAACAGAGAACACATGAAACCTGCCAATCTCCATTGTATAGCTTGTTGAGCAAAACTACTTGTTCTTTATGTGTTCCAATTAAAAGTTCAGGTTACTACAACTATATCTCAACAACCTGTTGGTTGCCTTCCAATTAATCATTCTGTGATCATGTTTGTTCTATCTGAGATAACTCACTAGAACCTACTACTTAACAAATCTAAAGCTTTCACTCTTGTTCAAGGGGTATCAAAACATGTTTGCAACCAAGTACCTGAATTCCATGAGCAGTTACTTCGCACATTTTATTTATGATACAAAGCATGACTCATCGTTAGTCATACCTCCAAGCGAGTGTTAATATGAACAAAGGAAAGAGATGAGTAAAGAAGTGTGCTCCTCATGGAGAGAGTACAACAATACATAGATTCAGAAACACCCTGTTACAGCAAACTCACTAATGGAAGCTCAACAACCTCAATAATGATCTGCAACAACCTTATTACCTACAAGTGTAAAAATACACTTTATTGTATCATTATTCTAGTACATTATAATACCCTTCTTCAATGAATAACCCAAAAACATCATGCTAGTCCCGAAATTTAAAAAAACTGAACAAGACCAAGAGGTTTAGTCATTAAACCCATAGGCTGCTCCTGAGAAGTGCAAAAATGAAAAGAAATGTGCACAATCCACCAATTGCCAAATATAGTGAGAATGAATCTCAATTGTTTGGTTAGAGCAACGCTACACTAGATTCTTTACCAACATACTCCTTGATTATCACAGAAAAATAGAGTAGGAGTATGCTAAGGAAGTTGAAAATCTGTCAAAAATCTACATAATTGAATCACTTTACAACTACGACTTGCATCTGCTTTATATTCAACATCAGTGGAAACTAGAGCTATGGTTTACATAAGCCTACTTTGCCATGAAATCACTCTTGAACCCAAGGAGAAGATGTACCCAAGAGTAGACCATTGAATATCAACTAATCCATCCCAATTAGACTCTATATATCCGATCAAACCAAAAACTATTGTCCTCTAATAGATTATGCCAAAGTCAAGAGTAATTTTGACATGCCACAAAACTCACTTTGTGGCTATTCAATGAGAACCCTTCAATTTTGAAAAGAAAGAAAGAGATAGCTAATTGCAAAACAAAGATCCAATCTACTGGTTGTAAGATATATCAAGTTGCCCACTAACTACCTAGAGTTATTCATCGATCAAAGATGAATTATCAAACACTTAAAACTTCATCTCGACCTCCATAGGTGCAGAAGATGAGTTACTGGTGCAGGAGCAACAAGGCCAAATCCAAACTTAGTTAGCTTAATTTTGGCTTGTACCTGATCTTGGCCAAATCAGGATTTAAAAATGTTTGTTTGGACCTTAGAGGTCTTGAATTTTGGTGTGGGTGTAGCTAGTCATTAGGACTAAGGCTATCTTTAGTTATGTTTTGTGTTAAATTCTGTTTTGTTTAGCTTAAGACAGAAAATGTTAGCATTTAAGATATTAAACTCTGTCTTAGCCTTTTCCTCGTTATTAGAAGATGCCAAGGGCAGTTTACATTGTGGTTGCTCGAGATCAAGAGGGTAATGATCCTAAAATCATGGATAATGGTGGAGTTGTAACCTTGCATGGCGGATTTGGTTATTTGCATGCACTTTACTGGTTTTTGAAAATCCCTAGAAATCAGCAAAATCCGTGAGCCACTGCCCTTGAATGTTGGTAATAGCTTTCCAAATGGATGGTGTGGTTCGTAACAAAGTTAATGAGCATGATTGTAAATAAAGTTTTTGGTGAATGGAATATGTTTTCTGAAAACACAGTGCGTTTTTCAGAACTTTGTAATTTTCTGTGTTTTGTTGAAAACCCGTGTTTTTTTTAATAGTGGAGATGAATGTATCTTTGTCTTGGTGTTCATAAGACAGTTGTGGAGCAGTTCTCATCGTGGCTTAGGTTTGATAGAATAGTTTATTAAGTGTTTTCATTACTGTATTGGCAGATTTCTGTATTTCTGTATTTCTGTATTTCTGTTTCTACCCACGTACTTTGAGTAACAGAGATTAGTCAAGGCATTTGGGGCATAGATCTTTCATTCTTTGAGTCCATTAGGTAGACTTAAATAAGAACATACTTGTATTAAAGGAGTTTTAGTATTGTGTTGTTAGTTCTTTCAAAGACTAAGAGGTAGGGACTGTTTTTCTGTTTTGAGCAGTGTTACACCAAATGGCCCTCCCATAGACACTGTCCCTGGGAATCCCCTGAGAATAGTGAAATATGGGAGAGGGGCCATCCTATTGTACATATCTAAAGATAGGAATGGCAAGGAGTCAAGCAGAAAGTACTAAGACCAAACCCTAGGCGAGTGGTAAGGTGCCCGGTTAGGTGTTTGGTAAAGAAAATACAAGTGAATAGGCAGGCGAAAAGAGAGCAGTACGGAATCCGTACAACATCAGATGGGGCTAGAATAGGCATTCACATGCAAATAGGTTTGAGGCCTCCAATATTCGTTTGGAGATAGGTAAGAAACAAAAACCAGTGAAACCCTAGGTAAAAGGGGCAATTAGGCCTCCAGTCCAAGAAGTTTGGAACCACCTGTACGGACCAGTTGGCAACCTGAAACTTTTCCAAGATTTAAAATCCTGAAAAGGGTGTCCAAAACTTCTTTTTGTTTGGTAGGTTGTTTGGAAGAAGTGAGAGAAAAAGACTAAAAACCGACTGGTAAGGGCTACAAGGGCTCTAGGCCTCATCAATGCAAAATTCTGAAATCGGGTAGATTGAGGATATAAGAACCTTCAAGATGCATTCATTTGAATGTGAAAGGCGAGGAAACAAAGCTTCTAACTCCCCTGCAAAGAGTTCAAGTCAGTTGGTGGTGTTAGCACTTAGATTCTTCTAGGTGTTGTGGAGAAAAGTTACAAGTTCAAGAGGTGTTTGTCCTCCAAGGTTAAAGCACAAGGATTGAAACTCTTGGAACAGAGTTGAAGCAAGGTTTAGTTAATTATCTAAGCCAAAACAGAGCCTAGGAAGTGGCAGGTTCGTGGTGGAAGGCAGAGTAAAGTCTTCTTGTTGTTTAGTGCAAGCAAACCTTGGTCTTATCATACACCATATTGGTATCAGAGCAAGAGTTGGATTCTAGGCTTGTGATTCATGAGCCAATCCACTGAGTCAGTAGAAGAAAATACACCAGAGGAAGGAACCATGGTGACAAATGCAGAGCTAGCAAAGAAGGTAGAAGAGCAAGAGGAAGATAACCGGTTGCTCAGAGAAAGGATATCTCAGATGGAGAAACTCCTAGATGAAGTCCAAGAAACAGCAGACACTGTGAAGGACAAAATAAAGAAGAAGGAAGAGCAGGAAGCCAAGGAAAAAGAGGTGGAATTGGAGGAGGAAGCTCCAAAGCCTGATCCTGTTCTTGCAGAGGAACCATTCTTGAAGGCATTGCAGGCCTTGAGTGGTAAAGCATTGGATGGTGTGCCACTTTTCAGTGGACAAATGGATCCAGATTCAGTAGTAGATTGGATTGAGAGCATTGAAAATCACTTTGAATGTGATGGTATTACAGAGGCTCAAAAGGTGAAGGTGGCCAAGTCAAGGTTGAGAGGAGCAGCTCTCACATGGTGGAAGTTTGTACAATCAGAAAGAGAGAAAGAAGGCAAAGGTCCCATAGTTTCATGGAAAGGAATGGTGACCAAGATAAGGCAGACTTATCTTCCAGATGATTATGAAGTCCAGTTGCATAGGAGGAGACATAATCTGAGGCAAAAGGACATGGATGTCCAAACATATACAGAGGAGTTTCAGAAATTGTGCCTTAGATCAAAAGTGGTTGAGGATGAAAGCATTAGGTTAGCAAGGTACCTAAATGGACTCAAATGGTCTATTCAAGAAGACATGAGCTTGGTAAACTTCAAATCAGTACGCCAATGTTACCAAATGGCCTTGAAGATAGAGGAGAAAGGAAAAAAGAAACAAGAACAGAACCCTAAAGGTAGAGGTAAAGGCAAAGACAGCAGAGGACAAAGAGGAAGCTATAGTGGAAGAAGCTCAGAATCAAGAGCTCAAGGAGAAGTCAGATTTCCTGATCAGCAAGAAGGAAGTTCCAGTAGAGGTGGTAGAGGAAGAGGTTTCAGCCCTAGAGGAAGAAGTGGTGGACAAGGAAGGGGTAGTTACTTCACCAACATGAAATGCTATCATTGCAACCAGCTGGGACACCCAGCCTATAGATGTCCTGAGAAAGGAAGCACATCTCATGGAGGAGATAAAAGAACCCATCTGATTCAAGATGAAGCAGCTGCAGCAAATAAGCAATCAGAAATACCCTTGAACTCAGAAGAAGGTGAGAATCTCATGATGAGAAGAACCTTAATCAAGGAACCGGTCAAAGAGGAACCAAGCCAAAGAAGATCTTTGTTTAGGATAAAATGCAAGATGATGGGGAAAGTGTGCAAGGTGATTATAGACTCAGGGTCTACTGACAATATTGTGTCAGAGGAGGCAGTCAGCAAACTGAAATTAGCAAGAATACCTCACAAGAACCCTTACAAGGTTACATGGCTCAACAAGGGTCAGCATGTCTTGGTGAATGAACAAGCATGGGTGGAGTTTTCAATTGGCAAGTACAAGGACAAAGTATTATGTGATGTGTTACCTATGGATGCATGCCACTTGCTCCTAGGTAGGCCATGGCAATTTGACCGCCAAGCTGTGCATGATGGAGCCAAGAACTCATACACCTTCAAGAAGGACAATGTCACATACAAGATTCAATCTTTGTTGGAAGATAATGAGGTGCAGACAGCAGGTTCTAAGTTGCTGATAACTGGTGAAAAAGAGTTCTTAAAGACCTTGGAAGAAGGAGAAGGAGTTGGCTATGCAATAATGATCAAGCCAAGAGAGGCAAGCAAAGAGAAGGCAGCTGAAAAGGAAGAACTACCAAAGGAGATTCAAGACTTGTTGCAGACCTATGAGAACATAGTAAGTAGTGGTCAACCAGCAACTTTACCTCCTAAAAGAGCCATAAGCCATAGGATAGACTTGATACCAGGAGCCACCCTTCCAAACAAAGTAGCCTACAAGATGACACCTCAACAGAATGAGGAGATAGCCAGGCAGATTCAAGAATTGCTTGATCAAGGTCTCATTAGGAAAAGCATTAGTCCTTGTGCAGTACCCACCGTCTTAGCACCCAAGAAAGGAGGAGAATGGAGGCTTTGTACTGATTCCAGAGCAATCAACAAGATAACCATCAGGTATAGGTTTCCCATTCCTAGAATTGAAGATCTCATGGATTGTCTAGGTGAAGCTAGGTACTATACCAAGATAGATTTAAAGAGTGGATACCACCAAATTAGAATACATGAGGGTGATGAGTGGAAAACAGCCTTCAAAACCAATGAGGGTCTTTATGAGTGGCTAGTAATGCCATTTGGTTTGTCTAATGCCCCCTCCACATTCATGAGACTCATGAATGAAATCCTCAAGGACTACATTGGCAAATTTGTAGTAGTGTATCTTGATGATATACTCATCTATAGCAGAACTAGAGAAGAGCACCTCCAACACATTGAGCTGATTTTCAAGAAGCTACAGGAGGAGAAGCTGAAGATTAATCTGGAAAAGTGTGAGTTCATCAAAACAGAGCTGGTGTACCTTGGTTTTGTGTTATCACATGGCAATTTGAAGATGGACAGCAGCAAGGTAGAAGCCATTCTTAATTGGCCCACTCCCAAGACAGCAACAGAGGTGAGAAGCTTCCATGGTCTTGCTCAGTACTATAGGAAATTCATCAAACAATTTAGTGCAATTTGTGCTCCTATGTTGGATACAATTAAGGGAGGAATGAAAACCAAGTTTGTGTGGAATGAACAAGCTAACAAGAGTTTTGAGTTGCTGAAGGAAAAGGTAGCTACTCAACCTGTTTTGGTGTTGCCAAGTTTTGAGAAACTATTTACAATTGAGTGTGATGCTAGTAATGTAGCAATTGGAGCTGTTCTTAGCCAAGAGGGCAGACCGGTGGCTTTTCATTCTGAGAAGCTAAGTGAAGCCAAGAAGAAGTACTCTTCTTATGACCTGGAAATGTATGCATTGGTCCAAGCTCTAAGGAAGTGGAGGCACTACTTGCTTCCCAAGGAGTTCATTGTGTACTCAGACAATCAAGCACTCAGTTTTCTGAATTCCCAAGAGAAGTTGAGTCACAGGCACATGAAATGGGTGGAGTACTTGCAAGCCTACACCTTCAACATCAAGCACAAGAAAGGAGCTCTCAACAAAGTTGCTGATGCATTGAGCAGGAGAGTTCTTACTATTCAAGAAATCCAATTGAAGAGCATGGGAATAGATCACTTCAAAGATCTATATGCAAATGATGAAGACTTTGCAGAAATTTATAAGGTATGCCTTGAGTTTAAAAACCATTTCCATAGCAAGTATGCTGAATATACTTTGCAAAGTGATATGTTGTTTAAAGGCAATCAACTTTGTGTTCCTAGAGGCTCTATTAGAGAGAATTTAATTCAAGAGAAACATAATGGTGTATTGAGTGGTCATTTTGGGATCACCAAAACTCAAGAGCTTGTCCAAAGGTTTTATTTTTGGCCTAAGATGAATCTGGATGTCAGGAAATATGTAGAGAGTTGTGTAGTGTGTCAAAAGGCAAAAGGCACTTCTTCAAATGCAGGCTTATACCAGCCACTGCCAATCCCTTCTAGGCCATGGGAATGCTTAAGCATGGACTTTGTAGTCGGTTTACCCAAGACAAGGCAAGGCATGGATAGTGTGTATGTTGTGGTTGATAGATTCAGCAAAATGGCACACTTTATACCCTGCAAAACAACAAATGATGCCAGTCAAATAGCCTCACTCTTCTTCAAGGAAATAGTCAGAATTCATGGCTTACCAATCAGCATTGTATCAGACAGGGATACTAAATTTATGAGCCACTTTTGGAAGACACTTTGGCAGAGAATGGGCACCAATCTGTCCTTTGGATCTGCATACCATCCCCAAACTGATAGTCAGACCGAAGTTGTGAATAGGACACTTGGAAACCTTCTCAGATGCTTGACCAAGGAGTATGGTCAACAATGGGATCAGATTATTGGGCAGGCTGAGTATGCGTATAATGACACAGTCAATAGATCCACAGGGAAGAGCCCCTTTGAAATTGTGTATGGTTTACATCCCAGGGGTGTCTATGAGCTGAGAGAGCTGAAGGATGGAGTCAAAGGAAGTGGTTATGCAGATGATTTTGCTTGTGCAATGCAGGAGATTCATGAGACAGTCAGAAAGACCTTGGCAGAAAATACCATGAAGCACAAGGCTAAGGTGGATGAGCATAGAAGAGAAGTTCAGTTTAATGTTGGTGACCTCGTGATGGTGCACTTGAACAAGGCTAGATTGCAGAAGGGAGTCCCTCACAAGCTGCAAATGAAGAGGATAGGTCCCTGCCCTATCTTGGAGAAGTATGGCAACAATGCTTTCAAGGTGCAATTGCCTGATGACAGTGGATTGTCCCCTGTTTTTAATGTTGCAGATCTGATGCATTACAAAGGATCACCCCAGGATTTGGATCAGACACTTCATGAAGTCACTCAAGATGTAGAAGAGCTCAAACTGCCCCCTGTACAGTCAAACAGGCTGATCAAATTTTGGACACAAGAATCTACCAGAAGACTAGGAACAAGGAATATAAAGAACATCTGATAAAACGGCATGGACAACCTGATACAGATGCAGTATGGATCAGGGAGGCAGAATTCAAGAAGTTAGGTATTGATCCTAACCTACTCAATCCAAGGATGGATTGAACTTTCTGTTTCGGGGAGGATGGTGCAGGAGCACAAGGCCAAATCCAAACTTAGTTAGCTTAATTTTGGCTTGTACCTGATCTTGGCCAAATCAGGATTTAAAAATGTTTGTTTGGACCTTAGAGGTCTTGAATTTTGGTGTGGGTGTAGCTAGTCATTAGGACTAAGGCTATCTTTAGTTATGTTTTGTGTTAAATTCTGTTTTGTTTAGCTTAAGACAGAAAATGTTAGCATTTAAAATATTAAACTCTGTCTTAGCCTTTTCCTCGTTATTAGAAGATGCCAAGGGCAGTTTACATTGTGGTTGCTCGAGATCAAGAGGGTAATGATCCTAAAATCATGGATAATGGTGGAGTTGTAACCTTGCATGGCTGGATTTGGCTATTTGCATGCACTTTACTGGTTTTTGAAAATCCCTAGAAATCAGCAAAAAAAAAATCGGAGCCACCGCCCTTGAATGTTGGTAATAGCTTTCCAAATGGATGGTGTGGTTCGAAAAAGTTAATGAGATTGTAAATAAAGTTTTTGTGAATTGGAATATGTTTTCTGGAAAACACAGTGCTTTAACTTTGTAATTTTCTGTGTTTTGTTGAAACCGTTTTTTTTAATAGTGGAGATGAATGTATCTTTGTCTTGTGTTCATAAGACAGTGAGCAGTTCATCTTCAAGGGCTTAGGTTTGATAGAATAGTTTATTAAGTTTTCAGCCATTGCATTAAGATTTCTGTATTTCTGTATTCTGTTTCTACCCAATGCACTTTGAGCAGAGATTAGTCAAGGCATTTGGGGCATAGATCTTTCATTCTTTGAGTCCATTAGGTAGACTTAAATAAGAACATACTTGTATTAAAGGAGTTTTAGTATTGTGTTGTTAGTTCTTTCAAAGACTAAGAGGTAGGGACTGTTTTTCTGTTTTGAGCAGTGTTACACCAAATGGCCCTCCCATAGACACTATCCCTGGGAATCCCCTGAGAATAGTGAAATATGGGAGAGGGGCCATCCTATTGTACATATCTAAAGATAGGAATGGCAAGGAGTCAAGCAGAAAGTACTAAGACCAAACCCTAGGCGAGTGGTAAGGTGCCCGGTTAGGTGTTTGGTAAAGAAAATACAAGTGAATAGGCAGGCGAAAAGAGAGCAGTACGGAATCCGTACAACATCAGATGGGGCTAGAATAGGCATTCACATGCAAATAGGTTTGAGGCCTCCAATATTCGTTTGGAGATAGGTAAGAAACAAAAACCAGTGAAACCCTAGGTAAAAGGGGCAATTAGGCCTCCAGTCCAAGAAGTTTGGAACCACCTGTACGGACCAGTTGGCAACCTGAAACTTTTCCAAGATTTAAAATCCTGAAAAGGGTGTCCAAAACTTCTTTTTGTTTGGTAGGTTGTTTGGAAGAAGTGAGAGAAAAAGACTAAAAACCGACTGGTAAGGGCTACAAGGGCTCTAGGCCTCATCAATGCAAAATTCTGAAATCGGGTAGATTGAGGATATAAGAACCTTCAAGATGCATTCATTTGAATGTGAAAGGCGAGGAAACAAAGCTTCTAACTCCCCTGCAAAGAGTTCAAGTCAGTTGGTGGTGTTAGCACTTAGATTCTTCTAGGTGTTGTGGAGAAAAGTTACAAGTTCAAGAGGTGTTTGTCCTCCAAGGTTAAAGCACAAGGATTGAAACTCTTGGAACAGAGTTGAAGCAAGGTTTAGTTAATTATCTAAGCCAAAACAGAGCCTAGGAAGTGGCAGGTTCGTGGTGGAAGGCAGAGTAAAGTCTTCTTGTTGTTTAGTGCAAGCAAACCTTGGTCTTATCATACACCATATTGGTATCAGAGCAAGAGTTGGATTCTAGGCTTGTGATTCAATGAGCCAATCCACTGAGTCAGTAGGGAGAAAATACACCAGAGGAAGGAACCATGGTGACAAATGCAGAAAGCTAGCAAAGAAGGTAGAAGAGCAAGAGGAAGATAACCGGTTGCTCAGAGAAGGATATCTCAGATGGAGAAACTCCTAGATGAAGTCCAAGAAACAACAGACACTGTGAAGGACAAAATAAAGAAGAAGGAAGAGCAGGAAGCCAAGGAAAAAGAGGTGGAATTGAGGAGGAAGCTCCAAAGCCCGATCCCTCGCTTCTGCAGAGGAACCATTCTTGAAGGCATTGCAGGCCTTGAGTGGTAAAGCATTGGATGGTGTGCCACTTTTCAAGGACAAATGGATCCAGATTCGTGAGGTAGATTGATTGAGAGCATTGAAAATCACTTTGAATGTGATGGGTATTACAGAGGCTCAAAAGGAAGGTGGCCAAGTCAAGGTTGAGAGGAGCAGCTCTCACATGGTGGAAGTTTGTACAATCAGAAAGAGAGAAAGAAGGCAAAGGTCCCATAGTTTCATGGAAAGGAATGGTGACCAAGATAAGGCAGAACTTATCTTCCAGATGATTATGAAGTCCAGTTGCATAGGAGGAGACATAATCTGAGGCAAAAGGACATGGATGTCCAAACATATACAGAGGAGTTTCAAAAATTGTGCCTTAGATCAAAAGTGGTTGAGGATGAAAGCATTAGGTTAGCAAGGTACCTAAATGGACTCAAATGGTCTATTCAAGAAGACATGAGCTTGGTAAACTTCAAATCAGTACGCCAATGTTACCAAATGGCCTTGAAGATAGAGGAGAAAGGCAAAAAGAAACAAGAACAGAACCCTAAAGGTAGAGGTAAAGGCAAAGACAGCAGAGGACAAAGAGGAAGCTATAGTGGAAGAAGCTCAGAATCAAGAGCTCAAGGAGAAGTCAGATTTCCTGATCAGCAAGAAGGAAGTTCCAGTAGAGGTGGTAGAGGAAGAGGTTTCAGCCCTAGAGGAAGAAGTGGTGGACAAGGAAGGGGTAGTTACTTCACCAACATGAAATGCTATCATTGCAACCAGCTGGGACACCCAGCCTATAGATGTCCTGAGAAAGGAAGCACATCTCATGGAGGAGATAAAAGAACCCATCTGATTCAAGATGAAGCAGCTGCAGCAAATAAGCAATCAGAAATACCCTTGAACTCAGAAGAAGGTGAGAATCTCATGATGAGAAGAACCTTAATCAAGGAACCGGTCAAAGAGGAACCAAGCCAAAGAAGATCTCTGTTTAGGATAAAATGCAAGATGATGGGGAAAGTGTGCAAGGTGATTATAGACTCAGGGTCTACTGACAATATTGTGTCAGAGGAGGCAGTCAGCAAACTGAAATTAGCAAGAATACCTCACAAGAACCCTTACAAGGTTACATGGCTCAACAAGGGTCAGCATGTCTTGGTGAATGAACAAGCATGGGTGGAGTTTTCAATTGGCAAGTACAAGGACAAAGTATTATGTGATGTGTTACCTATGGATGCATGCCACTTGCTCCTAGGTAGGCCATGGCAATTTGACCGCCAAGCTGTGCATGATGGAGCCAAGAACTCATACACCTTCAAGAAGGACAATGTCACATACAAGATTCAATCTTTGTTGGAAGATAATGAGGTGCAGACAGCAGGTTCTAAGTTGCTGATAACTGGTGAAAAAGAGTTCTTAAAGACCTTGGAAGAAGGAGAAGGAGTTGGCTATGCAATAATGATCAAGCCAAGAGAGGCAAGCAAAGAGAAGGCAGCTGAAAAGAAAGAACTACCAAAGGAGATTCAAGACTTGTTGCAGACCTATGAGAACATAGTAAGTAGTGGTCAACCAGCAACTTTACCTCCTAAAAGAGCCATAAGTCATAGGATAGACTTGATACCAGGAGCCACCCTTCCAAACAAAGCAGCCTACAAGATGACACCTCAACAGAATGAGGAGATAGCCAGGCAGATTCAAGAATTGCTTGATCAAGGTCTCATTAGGAAAAGCATTAGTCCTTGTGCAGTACCCACTGTTCTTAGCACCCAAGAAAGGAGGAGAATGGAGGCTTTGTACTGATTCCAGAGCAATCAACAAGATAACCATCAGGTATAGGTTTCCCATTCCTAGAATTGAAGATCTCATGGATTGTCTAGGTGAAGCTAGGTACTATACCAAGATAGATTTAAAGAGTGGATACCACCAAATTAGAATACATGAGGGTGATGAGTGGAAAACAGCCTTCAAAACCAATGAGGGTCTTTATGAGTGGCTAGTAATGCCATTTGGTTTGTCTAATGCCCCCTCCACATTCATGAGACTCATGAATGAAATCCTCAAGGACTACATTGGCAAGTTTGTAGTAGTGTATCTTGATGATATACTAATCTATAGCAGAACAAGAGAAGAGCACCTCCAACACATTGAGCTGATTTTCAAGAAGCTACAGGAGGAGAAGCTGAAGATTAATCTGGAAAAGTGTGAGTTCATCAAAACAGAGCTGGTGTACCTTGGTTTTGTGTTATCACATGGCAATTTGAAGATGGACAGCAGCAAGGTAGAAGCCATTCTTAATTGGCCCACTCCCAAGACAGCAACAGAGGTGAGAAGCTTCCATGGTCTTGCTCAGTACTATAGGAAATTCATCAAACAATTTAGTGCAATTTGTGCTCCTATGTTGGATACAATTAAGGGAGGAATGAAAACCAAGTTTGTGTGGAATGAACAAGCTAACAAGAGTTTTGAGTTGCTGAAGGAAAAGGTAGCTACTCAACCTGTTTTGGTGTTGCCAAGTTTTGAGAAACTATTTACAATTGAGTGTGATGCTAGTAATGTAGCAATTGGAGCTGTTCTTAGCCAAGAGGGCAGACCGGTGGCTTTTCATTCTGAGAAGCTAAGTGAAGCCAAGAAGAAGTACTCTTCTTATGACCTGGAAATGTATGCATTGGTCCAAGCTCTAAGGAAGTGGAGGCACTACTTGCTTCCCAAGGAGTTCATTGTGTACTCAGACAATCAAGCACTCAGTTTTCTGAATTCCCAAGAGAAGTTGAGTCACAGGCACATGAAATGGGTGGAGTACTTGCAAGCTTACACCTTCAACATCAAGCACAAGAAAGGAGCCCTCAACAAAGTTGCTGATGCATTGAGCAGAAGGGTTCTTACCATCCAAGAAATCCAATTGAAGAGCATGGGAATAGATCATTTCAAAGATCTATATGCAAATGATGAAGACTTTGCAGAAATTTATAAGGTATGCCTTGAGTTTAAAAACCATTTTCATAGCAAGTATGCTGAATACACTTTGCAAAGTGATTTGTTGTTTAAAGGGAATCAGCTTTGTGTTCCTAGAGGCTCTATTAGAGAGAATTTAATTCAAGAGAAACATAATGGTGCATTGAGTGGTCATTTTGGGATCACCAAAACTCAAGAGCTTGTCCAAAGGTTTTATTTTTGGCCTAAGATGAATCTAGATGTCAGGAAATATGTAGAGAGTTGTGTAGTGTGTCAAAAAGCAAAAGGCACTTCTTCTAATGCAGGCTTATACCAGCCACTGCCAATCCCTTCTAGGCCATGGGAATGCTTAAGCATGGACTTTGTAGTCGGTTTACCCAAGACAAGGCAAGGCATGGATAGTGTGTATGTTGTGGTTGATAGATTCAGCAAAATGGCTCACTTTATACCCTGCAAAACAACCAATGATGCCAGTCAAATAGCCTCACTTTTCTTCAAAGAAATAGTTAGGATTCATGGCTTACCAATCAGCATTGTATCAGACAGGGATACCAAGTTCATGAGTCATTTTTGGAAGACTCTTTGGCAAAGAATGGGCACCAATCTATCCTTTGGATCTGCATACCATCCACAAACTGATGGTCAGACCGAAGTTGTGAATAGGACACTTGGAAACCTTCTCAGATGCTTGACCAAGGAGTATGGTCAACAATGGGATCAGATTATTGGGCAGGCTGAGTATGCGTATAATGACACAGTCAATAGATCCACAGGAAGAGCCCCTTTGAAATTGTGTATGGTTTACATCCCAGGGGTGTCTATGAGCTGAGAGAGCTTAAGGATGGAGTCAAAGGAAGTGGTTATGCAGATGATTTTGCTTGTGCAATGCAGGAGATTCATGAGACAGTCAGAAAGACCTTGACAGAAAATACCATGAGGCATAAGGTTAAAGTGGATGAGCATAGGAAAGAGGTTCAGTTTAATGTTGGTGACCTCGTGATGGTGCATTTGAACAAGGCTAGATTGCAGAAGGGAGTCCCTCACAAGCTGCAAATGAAGAGGATAGGTCCCTGCCCTATCTTGGAGAAGTATGGCAACAATGCTTTCAAGGTGCAATTGCCTGATGACAGTGGATTGTCCCCTGTTTTTAATGTTGCAGATCTGATGCATTACAAAGGATCACCCCAGGATTTGGATCAGACACTTCATGAAGTCACTCAAGATGTAGAAGAGCTCAAACTGCCCCCTGTTACAGTCAAACAGGCTGATCAAATTTTGGACACAAGAATCTACCAGAAGACTAGGAACAAGGAATATAAAGAACATCTGATAAAACGGCATGGACAACCTGATACAGATGCAGTATGGATCAGGGAGGCAGAATTCAAGAAGTTAGGTATTGATCCTAACCTACTCAATCCAAGGATGGATTGAACTTTCTGTTTCGGGGAGGATGGTGCAGGAGCACCAAGGCCAAATCCAAACTTAGTTAGCTTAATTTTGGCTTGTACCTGATCTTGGCCAAATCAGGATTTAAAAATGTTTGTTTGGACCTTAGAGGTCTTGAATTTTGGTGTGGGTGTAGCTAGTCATTAGGACTAAGGCTATCTTTAGTTATGTTTTGTGTTAAATTCTGTTTTGTTTAGCTTAAGACAGAAAATGTTAGCATTTAAAATATTAAACTCTGTCTTAGCCTTTTCCTCGTTATTAGAAGATGCCAAGGGCAGTTTACATTGTGGTTGCTCGAGATCAAGAGGGTAATGATCCTAAAATCATGGATAATGGTGGAGTTGTAACCTTGCATGGCGGATTTGGTTATTTGCATGCACTTTACTGGTTTTTGAAAATCCCTAGAAATCAGCAAAATCCGTGAGCCACTGCCCTTGAATGTTGGTAATAGCTTTCCAAATGGATGGTGTGGTTCGTAACAAAGTTAATGAGCATGATTGTAAATAAAGTTTTTGGTGAATGGAAGACTGTTGGAAGTTTTGGATATTTTTTTATGTTTTCTGAAAACACAGTGCGTTTTTCAGAACTTTGTAATTTTCTGTGTTTTGTTGAAAACCCGTGTTTTTTTTAATAGTGGAGATGAATGTATCTTTGTCTTGGTGTTCATAAGACAGCTGTGGAGCAGTTCTCATCGTGGCTTAGGTTTGATAGAATAGTTTATTAAGTGTTTTCATTACTGTATTGGCAGATTTCTGTATTTCTGTATTTCTGTATTTCTGTTTCTACCCACGTACTTTGAGTAACAGAGATTAGTCAAGGCATTTGGGGCATAGATCTTTCATTCTTTGAGTCCATTAGGTAGACTTAAATAAGAACATACTTGTATTAAAGGAGTTTTAGTATTGTGTTGTTAGTTCTTTCAAAGACTAAGAGGTAGGGACTGTTTTTCTGTTTTGAGTAGTGTTACACCAAATGGCCCTCCCATAGACACTGTCCCTGGGAATCCCCTAAGAATAGTGAAATATGGGAGAGGGGCCATCCTATTATACATATCTAAAGATAGGAATGGCAAGGAGTCAAGCAGAAAGTACTAAGACCAAACCCTAGGCGAGTGGTAAGGTGCCCGGTTAGGTGTTTGGTAAAGAAAATACAAGTGAATAGGCAGGGGAATAATCTATTGTACGGAATCCATACAGTATTAAGTGTGGTGAGTTAGTACCTTCAATGTCCAAAAGGATTGAGACTCCTATCAATCCATCAAAGGAAAACTTGAAGGAGGAAACAGTGAAATCCTAGATAATAGGGCAATTAGGCCTCCTCTCCAAGAGTTTTGGAAGGAACTGTACGGAAAAGCTAGTGACCTGAAAACTTTTGGAAGATTTAAAAGTCTGAAAAGGGTGTCTGGAAATGTGATTTAATCATTAGGTTGTGTGGCAAGTTTGAGAGAAAAAGGCCAAAAACGGACTGGTAAGGGCTACAAGGATTAGGCCCTTAAAAAGGCAAATTCATGAAATCGGGTATGTTGAGGAGTGGACACCAAGAAAAATGGCTCAGTTTGATTGTGAAAAGCATGAGGACAGCATCTACAACTCCCCTGCAAGCAGTCCAAGCATGGTGATGAAGTTGGCATCTAGACTCTTCTAGGTGTAGGGTGAAAGATTGAAATTTCAAGTGATAGTTGTGAAGGAGACAGCAAATTTAAAGAGTGTTGAAGCCTCTAAGGTAAGCACAAGGATAGTAACTCTTGAGACAGAGTTAAAGGAGGCTTAGTTAATGATCTAAGTCAGTTTTGGAACCTTGTAGCCATCAGGTTCATGTGAGAAGACAGAGAGAAAGGTCTTCTAGTTGGAGTGCAAGCACACCTTGGAGGTATACATACACCACATATTTAAAAAATGTGGTAAGGGTTGCATTAAAAACATGGTATGGATCATACTTAAAGGAAAAATCATATCTATGGTCATATTTCCAATAGAAAATTATTCAAAAATAGTCCAGATGGACATGACATTCATTACACATCAAATGCATTAATGCTCGCTTACCCACAATTCCACCAACTTTCACCTGCAAGTCTTTTCACTCCCTGTAGAATGGTGGTGGAAAACGTCACACATCAAGCTATAATAAATTTATGGTACTAACTTCATTTTGCTTGTTGGATCATTAATCGTTCAACCTTGGAGGCTCTATTATTTATGCTCTTAATTCATATTTCAAAGTATTTAAGCCATCAATAATTTTTCCAAATCATGACATTCTCTAGATGGTATAGGTACACGTCACATAAAAAATAGCATTTCTATTGAGCGCTAGGAGTACTCCCCGTAATTCCACCAGATTTCTCCTCCAAATCCTCCCAACTACTTTGGGATGGTGGTGGCTTACTTCTCTAGCGCATATATGGCTACATGATCATTAATTGAGTAAGGCCCGTGGCTTATTAATTGATATTGCCAAAGCATATTTTAAAAGATCTCAAATCTTTAAACAGATATGTCAAATCTTCACTCGCATGCTTTGATATGATAACAATAATTAATAAAATGTCAATCAGTGGCTCTTTATTGGTTTGCAAGTCAAGTTGTGGGATTAAAAGGGAATTAATCAACACTTTCTCACTCGATGATCTTTAGTGTAGCTTGTCCATTAGTTTCATATTTCACGAATGTGGCATATTAGGGTGGTGCTTTCTCTCAATATCTAGGTTTCAAATTTGCCACTAGATTATAGGTTATCAACCAAAGAATCTCACAGTACCATTCTGTGTACAAAATTGGGAATGGCCCTTCAATGATTACCTATCAAATGAAAAACTAGGCCAAGTTTTTAATTTCTACTACCCAAGTGTGGTAGAATGCATTCAAACCATTCTTGGTGAAGATATATATCAACCCCAAGCTCCATGAATCATCTTTCCATCCCAAGTACTATTGATCTTTGCATATAAAGTCCTTGATCTTGTGCAATATTTTGAATATCTTGAGGTGATAGTGGGTGAAGTGGTTCGTGGCTAGTTTTTGGGAGCCAATGGTCTGTTATGCAAAGTTCAAAACTATGATTTTGATAAGGGGAAGGGTTGGGTGAGGGGTCTATTTCCAAGATCTTATTTAAACCACAAGAGATTTTTTGTGACTATGTATGATGCAATTAAGCTAGCTTTCAATTGAATTGTGCAAGAAACCTATACAGGGTATTGGATACACACTAAATAAATTGGTATTCAGTTGGTATAAGGAATAAATGATAGGTATTTTTCCATTTCATTTCTCCATTCTCATTGAAATTATGACAATGTGAATGCTCCTCCTTAGGTGCTGATCTCAAATCATGCAAATGATGAGGATGACCCACGTCAAGAAGGGTATGATGAGAATTTTGTGACAAATGGTGGCAGGGTTTGAATATAATTTAAAAATTTATGTCAATTTGGAAGTATTTTGTTGAAGCTTCTTGAAATCAATTATAATTTTGTAAATCTCTAGCAGTTTTTTATATGTTGATATAAAAAGATTTTCACATGAGATAGGCTTTCTTTGATCCTGGAAATTTTTTGTAATACTTTATTTATATCGAATAATCTATAGGTGAAATTCCTTTTGCTTAAAAAAGAAAAAGATGGTTGAATGGTAAAAAAAGTGATATAAATAGGTAAAATGGTTGGTTAGATGTAAAAAATCCTGGCTATATTAGAAAATGTGTTGGTTAAATACAAAAAGTATTGATAAAAATATGAAAATTGGATAGTTGGAGGGAAAAATAGGTTTGTTAGATGGTTAGGGAAATGGGAAAATGGACTAGTTGGTTGGGAAAATAGGTTAGGAAAAATTATAATTAGAATGGTTGGATTGTAGAATTGGTTGTTCGAATGGGAAAGTGGATTAGGAAAAATAGATGGTTAGAAGGGAAAATAAGTTTGGGAAATAAGAAAATGAATGAATTATGTTGGATAATGGGATAGGGAATTAAAAAAATAGATGGTTTAGATGGAAAATATGGTTAGAGAAACAAGAAAATAGATGGGTTAGATGGGAAAATGATACAGGTGCGTCTAACTACACAAGTGATCAACGTCAACAAAAAAAATTGTAAGTTTAATTTTCTCTTCAATTGTAATTTTTGTAATGTTTGTTGGTTCTTACTTCTAGTGGGGAATTTATCTAGTATTGAAGGCATATTTGTGTGGAGTTAATTTCATAAAAAAAATATACAAGGCAAAGGTCACCTTGCAGGGTTTAATGGGTTAAATTTTACAAAGTTAAAATTTTTGGTTTGAATTAGTATTTCAAAGAATTCAAAAAGTAGAGAATTTCTCAAAACCCTAACAAGCATAAAAGGATTTGAGATTTTAGTCCAACACAACCCCTGACACCCTAAAATAAAATAGCCATTAGGTCACATAAACCTCGACACCTCAATATACAAGGGCCTACATTTGGATTTTAGTGAGATCCTTACCCTAATGGGAAGGAAACAACTAATGGTTTCCATGAAATCCTAACACTGCGATAAGCACAAAAATGATGGTGGTCCTTTAGTAAGAATCATACCCATGTACCAAAAACATGAAGAAGACATGGGTTCCAAGTGAATCTTGGTCATCGATAAAGTGTTGGGTGCTTAGTTCCTTCAAAGACCAAACCTAGACCTGACCAATACATGATGGATCACAAGAAAAAAACTTCACTAAAAAAGAATTTAATGCAATTATTTGAAGGATTATGATGGGATTATGAAGTTTTTAAGGTATATTATATGATTCATAAAGGAAAATTCAATTTCTTGTTGGCGAGGGTTGATCTAGTTTCTATAACCACCAATTCTTGAATTTGGTTCAACTGCCAATGCAAATGGTATATGGAAGTCATTATATTCTAAAAGAGATTTTGGAAGAAGTGATAATGAGGGATATCATTTCCAATAAGACCCTATTTTAAATTTAGTGAAGAAAGTGATTAGACAATTGAGATTTGGTAGAGTTTGAGGGACAATAAAAGTAGAAGAATACCGCTAGGAATGGTAGAAACTAGAAGGGTACTATGAGAATGTAGTCCATGAGCTAGGTGGCTAGAGAGAAGAGTGCTAGGTGAAACCAATTGAGAGGAGCTAGTAGAGAGGATTATTTTTTCTTATGAATGTGTAAAAGAAGGAACAAATCTTGAAGGTGAATCTCACTTAGAAATAGAGAAATGATATAGAATGTAGATCAATATGTAATGTAATAATGATGAATATAATTTCCTAAAGTATCTTGAATAAATAAAATAGAATTTATGTGTCTATGTAGTTACTATTGTGTTGTGACTTTACTTGGGGCTATGAGGTTGGGCTACCTAATAAGTCTCTCTAACCCTGACTACATTGAATGGTAGTAGAGCATGATTTTATCACTAGAGTGTGTTGAGAATATTGTTGGTGTGTTGAGATGATTCATATGGGAGAGTTTGAGAGATGAGAATGAGTTGGCTATCCTCCAACAAGGAATGAATCTTGGTAAAATATGAAAGTTCATCCTCCATGGTGGAAGTGGGTAGATGAAGGATCTTCTAAAAAAAATTGGTTGAGAATAGGTGTGAGATTAATTCTTTATTTCAAGTATGAAAGAGGGAATGCAACTATTGAAAGTGTATGTGTAGGTTGTATAGGTTATAGATTGTGTAAGGTTGTGTGTGGTTAAATTTGGAAAATATGACAAGAATGAGATTAGTTCTAGGAAATAATTTAGGGATTTCAATTAGTGTCAATAGAGAGAGACTATACAAGGCTAGAGTTGATGTAATGAAGAGTATGTTGAAAGGTTTTATGAAAACCATAACAACAATGGAAAATAGAAGAGAAGAGGAGAGTATGTTTTTTTTGTATATGAACTTGTGTGTAGATGAAGAATAAAAGGTTAAATAGAGAGTGGTGAAGATAATTTTATAGTAGTAGTGGAGGAGAAGAAAGATGATGGTGTGGAAGCTATCGAGTATCCTTTCGAGGAGGTGAAGGCATTCGAAAATGAGAGTACAATAGAGCGTGGAGATGGAGATATGTATACAGATGAGAAAGTGAGAGTGAAAAAATATATGAATGAGGAAGAGGAGAGTGTAAATGAGGCTGCAAGAAACCTTTACTAGAGGAGGTTGTACTATGGTGGGTTGAATCCCATGAGATAGAAGAGGGGATCATAGTGCATTTGGTGGAGGTTGAGCTATGGTGGGTTTCATCCCATGAGGAGGAAAGGAAGTGAAGAGAGTGAGAAGAGAAAAAGTGTTTGGAGGAGATTATTTAGTGGTGGATATAGGTCCATGAGAAGCAATAGGAATGAAGGACATACTTGGCGTAGGAGGATGGTATGTGTCCTAGCCAAATTCTAGAAGAGGTGAAGGAAGAAGGCTTCAAAAGAACCTATTATAGCATTGGGGCTTATTGTAGGTTTTTTATAACTTAGAATGGTAGTTTTAAAACTTAACCCCATTTTCTAATCTCGAGCTCATAAAATTCTTTCTTGACATGTTTGATGTAAGAGCATCTAGGTGCATGATCAATCAACATCAATCAAAGTTTTTTTGCATGTTTAATTTTTTCTCTATGATTTGTTTTAGTGATGTTTTTTGGTTCTTTCTTTTGGTGGGAAATTTCATCAAGTACTAAAGGAATCTTTATGTGGAGGGAATTTTACAAAAAAATTAGTCAAGTTAGAGGTTACCTAATAGGATTTAATGGGTTAAATTATGAAAACGTTTAAATTTTTGGGGTGAATGAATATTTTAGAGAAGTCAAAAGGAAAATAATTTCTCAAAACCTAAAAAAGCATATAAGGAGACAGGAGTTTGGTCCAACACATACCCTCAATTCCCTAAAATAAAATGGGTATGAGGTCACATAGAACCTCGACACCCAAATATGCAAGGATTTGCGTCAAGCTTTTGGTGAGATCCTTACCTTGATGACAGGGAAGGAAATAGGTAAGGGTTTTCATCAAATATTGACACCTTGACAAGCAAAATAATGACATCAAGCCTTCAAAAAGGATTATACCCACATTCCAGAAATGTGAAGAAGGTATGGGTTCCAAGTGAGCTTGACCATTGATAAAGTGTTGGGTGCTCAGTTCCTTCAAATATCAAACCCCAAGTTGGCCTATATTTGATGGTTTGCGGAAAAAAATTCTAACAAATACTTTTAATGCAAGAATTTGAAGGATTATGTTGCGATTATGAATCAATTAAGTTCAATTATATGATTCATAATGGATAATTCAGTTTCTTATTTGTGAGGGCCAATCCAGTTTCTATAACCACTAATTCTTGAATATGATTCAACTTCCAATGCAAATGTTTTATATGGAAGTTGTTATATTTTTAAATAGAGTTTAGAAGAAGTGAGAATATAGAATATCATTGATAGTAAGACCCTCTCATAGATTTAGTGAAGAAAATAATTGGATGATTGGGATTTGGGAAGTTTTGAGGAAGAACAAAAATAGAATACTAAAACTATGAATGGCATAAATTAGAAGGGGGCTACTGTAATACCCCCATGTTTGCTAATTCATTAGATACTCTTGATACTCTTTGATATTGTGGATACTCTGTGATACTCTATGTGGTGGATTGATATTTGATCATGTGTGGTTTCTTAGTTACTTGCTTACTGCTCTTTACATTATGTGTGACATTTGATGATACATTATACATTGATGATTTGATTCGTTATGCAATGGTGTTCTTTAAATTTATATGCGATGATGTATTTCCATGATATTATGTTTATGATGACATGTTTAGTGTATCTTGGTGAAAGGATGGAGTAGTACCACTCACTCGCGAGCACCCTGCTACCCCGCTATTACCTTTCACGGTGTGTTTTCAGTGGAGATTATATGTTACTTGACGTTTATTTGTTTGCAATAATTGCAGGATTAAAAGTCTCGATTCCACCTACTTCGGCAGGACAGGGCAAGCACAAAATGAACCCAATGGGTACAATGTTGTTAAAAGGAGTTGTTAAGGAAGAATTCCCGTCCCAAGTTCATCATTTCGTTAGGAGGTAGTTGAGTCATGCTTAGACCCGATTTTTTCTTGGTGTTTTGATATTCTGAGTTAAATGATTTATTTAATTTATTTATGGTTTGGTGATATTTAATTAATTAATTTTATATTTATAAGATTAATTAAAGTTATTTTATTAATTATGATCTAGTAAGTATTGAAGTTTAATTATATTTAATTAAAAGTTATTTATGTACTAAAAGCTTGTTTTAATTAAATTTTAGAAATAAGTGGTGGTGATTAGAAATTATTGTTTAAAAAGTAATAAAATGAGAAAAGCTAGAGATATTCTTGTGGGGGTTATTCTGAGAATAAAATTAATTAATTCTAAATCTATTTGCGTGAAGAGGAAGAGGAAGAGGCAAGGGGCTGTAGAAAGGGGGGATTTTGTATTCTTTAAAAAAAATAGAAAGGGGGGGGGGTATGCAAGAGGATTAAGGGGATTGTCTCAGATTTTGATTTGGGAAAAGAAGCTGCAGAAGAGGATCAACATTGAAAAGAGGAGGAAACCATCTGTGTTGGGATTCTTATACAAATGAAGGACACCAAGTTCCTTTCAAAATTATGTTCTGGCTATTTATGCTTCTATTTTTTCTTTAAATACTCTTGGCTTCCTATTTAAAGAGTTTTAAATCTGTATGTGTGTTCCATTAAAAATGAATTTAAATCTGTGTGTGTGTTTATTTAAAAAGTGGATTTTAAATCTTTGTGTGTAATTGTTGAAAATGAATTTAAAAATTCTGTGTGTAGGGTTTTTCCTGATTTGAAATTTGTTTATTCTAGGTAAATTTGCACCCCATATCTTTATGTGATTTAATGAAAGACCTTCTGTTTAATATTGTCAAACCTCTGGTTCAGGATAAAATTTACAGACTTATATATATTTGTTGAAATAGGATTAGAATGATATTAAAATGTTGTTTTAAATCATTATGCTTCTCTATATATATTTATTTAGTCTGGGTTCTGGTGCGAATTTATTTGTAGGGTGTTAACTCGCTATTTCTTACTTATATTTATATTTCATTTTTTTTTAGTTTTGGGCGTTTGTATAAGGAATGGAGGATTTCGATTAAAATTTTATTTTACTATCTGTTCAATTTTTTGGGGTCGGTAGTATGTGTATTCGAAATTACCCTTGCCTTGCGTATGAGTGAAATATTTCCCTGGGTGTTTGTTGAATACAAATTTTTATATATATTTACATTTGTCTTCTATATTTCAGAATTCGCAGTCTCTGCTCAAACGAAGGTTATATTATTATGTATATTCTAGCTCTAGTACGAGTGTACAATGTTTAGGTGAGAACATTATTATATTGTATGTTTTTTTTTCCTTGGAATCCCATGCTTATTCTTCCCTTTCTTTTGGTTTGACTGAATGATGAATTAAGTTTATATTATAAGTTTTATGTATCAAATAAATGTATATATATGTTCATTTTTTTTGTTTTGTGGGGGTAGATGGATGGCCAGGCCGTACCACCCACAACCCCCACTCGGCTGCTGCGCGTATTCCCCTAGTTTCCTTTTAATATCAACGTACCTGTGTGATTGCGTCCATCCATTCATACTGAGCTCGCCGTGCAGTGCATTCATTGTCAATTTAATTACTTGTTTAAATGCATAGTTTCCATTTCCGTGCCCCATATTTTACTGGCATATTTATATATTCTATTTCAAAATATGTATAAACCCGGTTCGGTTGATTTTCGTATTCAAAGAAATGTGTATTGCAAACAGTTTAGTATTATTTTGAATGCCAAGTTTATTTAATTTTGGGATATACAAATAAGTATATATGTGTTAATATTAGTATTAATATAATATTAATATTAATATATATATATATATATATATTTATATTTATTTAATTGTATTGTAAATTAATAGCATGATAATTTGTTAATTTTATCATAAGATTTATAAAGAAAATTTATTTATATATGTTGTTTTCTTAATGTAAATGTATATGTACATATACATATATACGCTTGGAAAATATATATACATATATATTTATATAAAATTTAGTTGGTTGAGAATATCAATGTGATAATTTTTAAGAAAGTTTGCAATCATAGTGTAGTTGTGTAAATAGAGATAATTTTTGTGCTTTGTTAATAGATGGAGTTTCTCCAGATTTAGCAGTTGATGAAATTATTGTGTCTTAGAAATATTTTATTTTATGGAGTTGTTCTACATTTCGTTATTATCAAGTCAATGATCTATTTAATTGGTGAAAAATTATTGTGTCCTAAAATGTACTTTATGGCTTTGTGTTGCGTGAGATTTTTCATTGATTGAATTCTAGTTTTCATTATTTGGGTTGATTTTATTGTGGGGACAACCTGAGTTAAATTATCCTGTTTAGGAACCTAGTGGTTTCCTAGGAAATTCCAGAGGTGGGGTAAGGTTGTTACTCTTGATTTTGAATTTGAACTTGGATCTTTGATTCAACTTTGATTATGATTTGGTTTACATGTGGATTGTATCAATTTGTGGTTTTGACTTCATGTGATTTGGCGAGATGGTCATGCCTCACATTAATTTCATTAATGGATTTAGTATTTCTATGTGGGTACAATCCTTGGTGTTAGTTTTCTTGTGTTTGAATGTCTGGAGGGAGTGGCTCTAATTGGGAGGTCAGCGTACAAAGGGGCGCTAGGATAGCCCTCATTAGAGTGAATTTAATAAGTGATAATTTAATTAATTAACTAGGGTGTGGGTAGTAACATACTAAAAAGATAATTGTTGCCTCATCTGCCTTTTAGTGCTACCACAGGCTAAAGGGGATTGAGAAGGCCGTGGTTGGCAAGATCGTTGCCTTGTCTTCACGAAGGTAACGGTTCCGCATGAGCAACCCTATGGGGTGGTTCCTTGAGATAGGTAGCCTGGCAAACCATAGATGGAGGCGGTTCCTAGAACTTGGTTGCCTGGATAATCCATTAGTAGATGGAGGCGGTACCTTGCAATAGGTAGCCTGGCGAATCCATGTTAAGCCATGCGATAACACTCTCCTCTAACATTCTTATTTATGTTGTCTCTTGGAAATCCTCTGGAATTGGTCACTTGTCTTGCATTGATGATTTTTGTTGTTTAAATTTGAGTGGTCTCATGTGTTGTATGGTTTTCATTAGCTGGTTGTGAGTCTTTGTCTGGATGTTCTTGGTCGGGAACCCTTCCTTAGCAACTCCTAGCACGGGGGTGGTCGGGTGGATCGTGCTTCGTACCCCGTTGGGATTCTCTCTTT
>VDFB02071550.1:0-16471 GCA_007258455.2 Sequoia sempervirens | reverse complement strand
AACTCATATTGTATTTTTCGAAAGAAAAGTTTGTTGTTAGGCTAAATAGAAGATCCAACATTTGCAGGTTTTTTCCCTCATTGGGGTTTCCTGGGTATATCTGTGTTATTGTCTTTTTGTGATTGGCTTCTTATTATTTTTTCTTTCGCTGCAATTAGCCATTAATTAACCCAGTTGTATTAATTGTTACAAATCAGATATTTGATTATATTCTATGAATTTATTGAGCAATTAATCTGTTGTTGGGTTATAAGAAATTAACATAAAATGGAAACAAATTGATACTGCCACCATGAAATGAAATGAACAGCAGCAACAAGACAAGATGGAATCACTAAATTACTAGCAGAAACAACTTAAAAACTGAAGCAAAACATGCTGCTACAAGCATATAAATAGAAGCAAAACATGTTGCTACAGGTATATTAATAACAGCAACAAGTATAACAACAGATACATTGAATAACCTTGATAAAAGGAAAATATTGAAGCATATAACAGTAGGTACTGTTTTCCATGTGAAAATGGAGGGTACGAAGGACATTTCACATGGCAAGGAGAAACTACTTACCAGAGTTAACGTGTTATATTGTAGCCCTTCTGCACTCATTTTCTATCTGCTAGCTATCCATAAACAGGAGAAACTACTTAGCCAACTATGCCCATCGATTTCAATCTTAACTAACTAGGCACCCTTCATTTTCACTCTTGCCTGTGAAAAACAAGGAGGACATACGTTTCTCATGGCCGTCAACATAAGCAATATTTATAGTAATAGCAAAAGATGCCCGTAAAGATGTAGCATGAACATACTCTTCTTGAAAGTTTGTACTCAACTTGTTTAGTATAAGCATTATATCTACAAGTATGTGTAAGAAAAATTGAACTAAAAATATTCTTTCCTCTAGCCCTCTCTTTTCATTTTTCCATAAAATCAACATAGAAGACATCAATACAATGAGTATTCAATAACTTACCTTCTTGAAAGCTATCTAATCCATGAATTTGAAGAATTTCAAGCTGCATGAGTTCCTAAACAGAAATAAGTTCCTTGTTTTTTTTAGTAGAATTTTGTACCCAAGAATACACCTTATTTGTCAATTTCTCAACGAATAACAAGTCATGATTTCTTTTAGAAGCATCTAATGCAACTACAACTTCACGGTGAGTAATGCAATGAACACTTACAAGATTAAGCACATCTTTTCATATAAGAAACAAACCTATTTTCACTACCAACAATGAATGAAGCACCATCTATGGAAACAACTATTAAGCACTTATTTGAAATCCCCCTTTCATCCAAGTTAGAGTATCGATTGCATTATAAATTATTTTTCCTTTTTCATCACAAGTATATGTGAACTGTAAAAACTATAAAGTTGGTTTCCCCAACCCTTTTGAGTCTAAAATATTTGCATACACCTTAAGATGTTTCTCTAGACAATGATTCATACTTTCATCTAACATCAAAGATGAAAAAGACTATCCAACATTGTGTTAATTTGTACCTCTTCAAGATATTTAGATATAGGCAAACAAATTGATTTGCAACTACCTATTTTGTTTATGAATTGTAGTCCTTGACATGTTTGGTAATTGTAATATCATTTCAAGAGAGCAAAGTGATACATATATTTTGAGAGGGTTAACTCTTGCAGCATCCAAAAAGCTAATTTCATAGTTGTGATAATTGTTTCCATATTCATGTCATCAAAATGTGTTATATATTCTATAGTAGTTTTTACTTTAGATTTTCATTCCCACACGTCCATTTTGCTAGTAGTACCTAATGAGTCACATTATAAATTAATGCAACAACTGCATGTTCCATACAATCTAGCTACATTATGTGTTTCACAATATAATTTGCACTTCATAACCCTTTTTTTCCTTCATATAGTGTACATCTCAATCACTTAAACATAACTTTTTATTCCTTGTAAAATTCTCGTTTTACTTTAAATTTCATTTTCTTTTGTATATTAGTTTCTCTTGTTTGGCATTCATCAACATATTCTTTAGTGTGTCCAAAATATTGTTTTCATTTAAATCAAAATTATAGTCTTCATTTAGTGCTACAACTTGAGATGTACTTGACCATGAAAAAAGTGCTTGATAAAAGGCCAATTTTTTTGGTTTTTAAATTGTAGTATCTATATATTTTAAAAATGTGAAACAATTAGATAATCTATTAAATTTTATCTATTTATATCTAAATTTACGCATACTATAAAAAATAATTTCAAGAAAATAATTTTCAAATTTATAATATTTGTATTTATCTAAACAAAGGGTATTCTTAACTTATAATCAACCATAAAGAAATTCATATTTATCCTTATTTGTTTTGCATTGTCCACTTTCTTTTAATATAGTTTATAATGTTAAAAAGATATGGATTAAATTTCTTGAAAAAATAATTTAAAAAAAATTAAAATATTTTTGTAATAAATATCAATAAATCTAAAAAATTATGAATAATTATTTTTTAATAGGTAAATTGTAGTCATGGGGACCATTCCCATTCTAAAAAAGAGTAACAAGAATAAAATGATGCATCACACTCATAAATAGAGGTGTGTTACATTAACCAAAAAGAATCTTGTAAAGCATTAAGATCTATTTAGAAAACAATTAAAGCATTCACACCACTTTTGGAGTGTGAGGTGAGATATATTATGTGAGAAATTGATTCCTTTTTCTTTTGTACAATCATTGAGATTGTGTTGTCAATCCTATCATACAAGATCACAACATTCAAAGTTAAGGTATTAACACTTCAACCCTCGAGAAGTAGTGAGCTATTATTTGTTGCTTTCGAAACCTTTGTATGTGATTTCAAATCTATTTCAAAAATACAATTATTTGTGCCTAATACATTAACATTCCCCATCCCATGAGAAGATGACCCATCAATAGCTAAAAAATTGAAGATGAGGAACTATTGGTTCTCCCAATCTCAAGGGTCATCTTCTTTCAAGATGGTTCCTTTTAGGTTGACTATTGCAGTATGCTATCCTAGGTCTGCACTAGCTCATATTCCTTTATTTCTATAGTGTAGTGGTGGAGGGATATATCTTTATACCATGTAGTCTAATCACCTTGTTTTCATTTGAGGGGATATGCAATAATTGACCAAATATTAAAATAATGAAAAAATAATCCTTTATAATCCAAAAGTTAACTTCAAATTTAATCAATAATTGTTTTTCAAAGAATTTTGAAAATGTCTAAAAAGTTTTGAAAGTGTCTAAATGATGCAGGAGCATCCAACGGTGTAGGCCAATCTTGCATCAAACAAAAAAAATGTTTTCTTTATTTTCTTTAGTTGTTTTGAGTCTCATGATGGCACTTAAGGGGTGGAAGACAGTCAAGTGTCAAAAATAGCAGAAAAATAGGCACTTACTATTTTTAGTAATTTGGCCTAAATGGCTTGTATGGACATAAAAAATTTACCCCAAGGAGTAGAACTTAAAAACATTTGTGGTCACGAAAGAATCACCTCAATACCCTGCACAGATTGGGAGATATTAAGGTTTCTATCCCAAAATATTTCTCCTATGCAACTTCAATTTTAGTTATGAAAACTTTAGAGGCCCTGAAAAATCTCAAAAATTTGACGAAACAACCTACAATGGTTTCACATGCTATAGTTCTCTTTGAGAGCTTTCCAACGATATGCAATAATAGAAAATCAAACACTCGAATCAAAATTTATGGCCCTGCGAAGTTGCCCCTCTAAAAAGTGAATTTCATTAAAATTTCTTCCTAGGCCATAAATCAAACGGCAAGACTTTTGGCGCCAAAACAAAAGGGAAATTTGAACTTTCTAGAACATTCTAGGGTGGTTATTGGCTAAAATAAAAAGGGTTAAGTGGGTGTTGTAGAAGGTGGCTCCATTAGTGCAAATTGTGGCTCTAAATAATAGATTTTCTTTTAGAGTTGCTTTTTGTTGTAATGAATCAAGCCCATCAGGTTGTAGCATGTAAGTTTTGAATTTGTAATTTCATTTTCTAGAAAAAAAATTGAAAGTGAGTTGTTTTTTATATCTCGTATCTTTTGTGTTGGTATCTATTATGGTGATTTGTGTTGATTTCGGGTGGTATGTCCCTCATCAAGTGGTATCAGAGCAGGAGTTCCTGAGCCTGTAACAGAACATCAAACGTGAGGCAGTTGCAGTAGGACTTGTGAGTATGGGTTGAGTCCAAGATGCCTCCAAGACTTTCCCAACATGGTAGAGGTAGAGGTCGAGGTGGTGGAGGAAGAGATCCACCTTGAGATGTAATCAAAGCCCTTAGAAGGAAATTAGAAACCTTGCAACAAGAGGTTCAAATACGAGATGTGCAACGAGACAAAGATGACAGTGAAGATGAAACAAAAGAGGAAATGGAAGAGGAAGAGCAGGATCCAGTGGATCTTGGAGAAAGAAGATTGTTGTGAGTGATTTGGGAAGAGACCTAAAATGGAGGTTTCAACTTTCAGTGGAAGTGTGAATCTTGAAGAATTGATCGATTGGATCAATGACATAGAGGAATTTTTTGATTCTAAGGAGATTGAAGATCCTCACAGAGTGAGGTTTGCAAAGAAAAAATTGAAAGGTCACGCCAATGTATGGTGAAAGAGGTCCAGTTAGAAAGAGGAAGACAAGGGAAAGATAAAATTTCTAGATGAGACATAATGGTGTCAAAATTGAAGAAACAATTTATTCCAGTTGATTACGAATTGGAGTTGCTCAAGAAGATGCAGAGCTTGAGGCAAGGAACAAGGACGGTGAAAGAATACATAGAGGAATTTCACAAGTTCTTGATTCAGATAGGACATTCTGAGGTGAATAAAGAGAAATTTGCTCATTATATTAACAGGTTGAAGCCAAGCATACATGAAGAATTGGAATTGGTAAGAATGACCACCATTGAGGATGCTTATCATTTTTCACTAAAGGTTGAAGAATGGTTGAACAAGAGGTTTGAGAACAAACAACAAGGTGGAGGCCATGGAGGAAATACTGGTGGACAATCATATGGAGGTCAAAATGAAGATCAAAAGAAGGGTGAAGGCTCTAGTAGTAGCCAGAACCAAAAATGAGATAACACCTACCATCCTCGTGATCAAAATAATGGAGACAAAAAAGGAAGAGGAAGATCTGGATGAGGATTGAGAAGAGGAGGATTTTTTGGAACCTATTTCTAGTACGGAGAAGGAAATAGAGCCTATGAGTGTCCTCAACGTCAAGGAAGGACAAATAAAATACCTAAGGGTAATGCACAAGTTGCACATGTAGATGAAGATGTTGAGTCTTCACATTATGAGGATGTAGAAAGAGGAGAGGTTCTTGTTACTAGAAGAGCCTTGCTAAATGAGGAGAAGGAACCAACTCAAAGGAAGAATTTATTTCGCACCAGATGTAAGTGTGAAGGTAAAGTTTGCAATGCTATTATTGATTACAGAGGTAGTACTGATAACCTTGTTTCAAAATAAATGGTTAGTAAGTTGTAGTTGGAGAGAAGAAGGCATCTGAACCCATACTGGATTGCTTGGTTGCAGAAGGAACATAAATCCTTGGTAAATGAACACTGTCTGGTAAAGTTCAAGATTGGAAGTTACCATGATGAGGTATTGTGTGATATTATGGCTATGGATGTTTGTCATATGTTGTTAGGCAGACCGTGGCAGTTTGATCAGAAAGCAGTACATGATGGACATGCCAACACCTATTCTTTGACAAAGGATGGGGTTCGTCATAAGTTGAATCCCTCGAAAGAGGTAGAAGAAAAGGTATGCAGTAATGCAATTTGTTTGGTTGATGGAAGAAAGTTCCTAGTAGGTATGAGGCATGGGCATGTGTTTTGCATTGATCCCTAGAATTGACAAAGAAGATACTACCGAGGTACCTGTAGAGGTTTCAGATTCGTTGAATGAGTTTCAAGCTATTATTTTTTATAACGTACCTGAAGGTTTGCCTCCAGTAAGAAAGATTAGTCATCAAATGGACTTGATTCCTGGAGCCAGTTTTTCGGATAAGGTAGCTCATCGTATGACTCCAACAGAGAGTGAAGAGTTTAACAAACAAGTGCAAGAGTTGTTGCGGAAGGGATTGATCAAAGAGAGTTTGAGTCCATGTGTAGTACCTGCAATACTAGCACCAAAGAAGGATGGGGAATGGTGGATGTGTACAAATTCTAGAGTCATCAACAAGATCACCATCAAGTATAGATATCCCTTACCAAGAATGGATGACATTATGGATCGTTTGAGTGGAGTTGAGTACTTCATGAAGATAAATTTGAAGAGTGGATATCACTAGATCTGGATTAGAGAAGGAAATGAATGGAAGACAACCTTTAAAACCAAGGAGGGCTTGTCTAAGTGGTTAGTCATGCCTTTTGGGCTAACCAATGCACTGAGCACATTTATGTGGCTTATGAATGAGGTATTGAAAGAATTTTTAGGAAAATTTGTTATTGTTTATTTGGATGATATTTTTATTTTTAGTAAGACATTGGAGGAGCACTTGATGCATATCCAAGAGTTTTTGAGAAGCTAAGGGAGGAGAAGTTGTTGATTAATTTGAAGAAATATAGTTTTGTGAAGAGAGAGTTGGTGTATCTTGGATTTTTTTATCTCAGTAGAGAGTCTTAAAATGGATCAAGAGAAGGTGAGAGCTATCATTGAATGGCCTACCCCAAGGAATGTTATAGAGGTAAGATCATTTCATGGTTTAGCAAGTTTTTACAGAAAGTTTATTAAGAATTTCAGTAGTAATTGTACACCTCTAACTGAAGCAATGAGAGGGGATAGAAAAGGTTTTAAGTGGACTACATGAGCAGCCAAAATTTTTGATATGTTGAAGAAGAAAGTTACAAAGAAACCTGTTTTAGCACTTCTAGATTTCAATAAGGTCTTTTAGGTAGATTGCGATGCTAGTGGCACTACCATAGGAGTTGTTTTGATTCAAGAAGGTAAGCCTATTGCCTATTTTAGTGAGAAGTTGAATGATGCTAAGAATAAATATTTTGTCTATGATCAGAAGTTTTATGCTATAGTTCAAGCTTTGAAGAAATGGAGACACTATTTGTTACCAAAAGAATTTGTTTTATATATTGATCAACAACATTTGTAGTATCTCAATATTCAAGGAAGTTAAATCAAAGGAACTTAAAGTGTGTTATGTTTTTGTAGAGTTATACCTTTTTTTTGAAGCACAGGAGTGGACGGTCAAATAGAGTTGCAGATGCCTTGAGTAGAAGGGGAAAAAAATTGATAGAAATGAATATAGAGGTTGTTGGGTTCAATGAACTCAAGAGTTTGTATCCTGAAGATCCAGACTTTGCAAAACCTTGGAAGGCTTGTTTGGAACCTATTACATTGGATAGGACGAGATGGTTGGATTTCTTAATCCAAGATGGGATGTTGTTTTAAGGAAGCCAATTGTGCATTCCAAGGAGTTCTATGAGAGAGAATCTAATCAAGGAGAAGCATAGTGGAGGATTGGTTGGACATTTTGGTCAAGATAAGACCATTTCTCTTGTATGTGAGAATTATTATTGGCCATAGTTACAACAAGATGTGAAGAAGCTTGTACAAAGTTGCAAAGTATGTCATATGGTGAAAGGAACAAGTTAGAATATTGGATTGTATCAACCATTACCTGTACCTGAGAGGCCATGGGAGGATATTAGCATGGATTTTGTTCTTGGCTTGCCAAGGACACAGAGAGGGAATGATTCCATATTTGTGGTGGTGGATAGATTTTCAAAGATGGCACATTTCATTTTGTATCATAAGACCAGTGATTTTGTTCATGTTGTAGATTTTTTTTTCAAAGAGGTGGTGAGACTACATGGTCTACCAAAGAGTATAGTTTCAGTTAGAGATACCAAATTTGTTGGTTATTTCTAGATGGAATTATGGAAGAAGATGAATACATATTTGAAGTTTAGTTTTGCACACCATCCACAGACTGATGGAAAAACAGAGGTGGTGAATAGGAGTTTGGGTAACCTACTAAGATGCTTAGTAGGAGATAAGCCTAAGGGATGGGATTTTATTATACCACAGGAAAAATTTGATTATAATAATTTTGTCAATAGGAGCACTAGTAAATCACCATTCTAGATTATGTATGGGAGTAGTCCAAGAACTACTTCTGAACTGAGAAAGATGGATAAGGGGGAGAAGAGTAGTGCTGAGGTTGAAGATTTTGTTGAGCACATGAAGAATTTGCATGAAGAGGTGAAGAAACATATCAATAAGATGAACTCATAATATAAGGCTCAGGCAGATCAGAAAAGAAGGTATAAGGAGTTCCAAGTAGGAGATGAAGTCATGGATCATTTGTGAAAGGAAAGGTGTCCATTGGTACATACAACAAGTTAAAGATGAAGAAGTTCAGACCATGCAAGATCTTGAAGAAGCATGATTTAGGAAATGCTTGAGGTAGAGTTTCCTAGTGGAATAAACATTTCTCTTGTGTTCAACATTGTTGATTTGATAGAGCATCATGAAGGTGATATAGAAGGGGCTAATAAAAGAACAATGGAAAATTCTAGAACCTATTTCAAAGAAGGAAGACATAGAAGAAATTTGGGATAGTCATGTGGGTAAAAGCACAAGAAACAGGCAATATGCAGAGTACTTGGTGAAATGGAGAGGAAGGCCTGATGAAGATTCATCATGGTTGTCTAAGGTCGAGGTTAACCATCTTGGTTTCCCTCTAACTCCTAAGAAGTGATAGGGTCACTTTTCAAATTACCCTGGGTGGCTGATGCAGGAGCATCCAATGGTGTAGGGAAATCTTGCATCACCCAAAAAAAATTGTTTTATTTATTTTCTTTAGTTATTTCGAGTCCCATGATGTCACTTAAGGGGTGTAAGACAATTAGGCATCAAAAATAGAAAAAAATGGGCACTTACTATTTTTAGTAAGTCAGCCTAAACAGGCTCGCATGGACCTCAAAATTTACCCCAAGGAGCATAATTAAAAAACATTTTCGGACGTGAATGACTCACCTCAATACCCTACATGGTTTGGGAGATATTAAAGTTTTCATCCTGATCCACACGATGGTCAAAGGCTCAATGAATTGGTTCATTTTGTTGTTTGGACTTGGTCAAAGTGCTATAGATATATTATCCAAGGTAGCATAATATAATGGGCATTGTATTTTAAATGCTTGTGACTTTAACCTAAGCGCTTTACTCATGCGCTATATGTCCTTGCAACATTTAAATATGCCTTCAAACTATTCCACATTCCTTCCTCCTTTCCTTCCTTCCACTCCTTCTCTCTCTTCCTCTCCATTCTCTCCATTCCATTTCTCTTTCCGGTTCCACCCTTTCTCCTCCATCCATCATCTCTATATATATATATATATATACATATATATATATATATATGCATATATATATGCATATACATACATATACATATATATATATATACACTATATATATGCACTCTTACTCCTCCATAATACATATATATATAATAACATATCACATGCACATACATACATACATATATATATATAATCATCATCATCATCACACATATATATATATATGTATACATAAATATATATATATATATATATATATATATGTATATATATATATATATAAATATCATCATCATCATATATATATAATCATGTCCACCATCACATCATATATATATATATATAGATAATAATCTACATCATCATCATATATATATATATATATAATCATATCATCATCATCATATATATATATATATAATGTGTCATCATCACATCATCATCGTAAATATGTAATCATCATCATTTATATATATATGGTACAGTGATGATGATAATGATGATGATATTCATTGACGATGATTATATATATATACATCATCATGTATATATATATGATGATGATGATGATATGTGTTATTAGATATATATAACATATATATATATATCTAAGCATTAAATTTTTCCATGCATATATTATAATTATATATATATATGTAACTATACATATATATGTCAATAGTTAGCATTAACGCTAAATCATATATACATATATGTACATGTATGTATATACTAATATATATATATATCATGCCAATCAAGTATGTATGCATTCGATACACAAAAGAATGTGACAAGATAAAATTCACATAATAATAATATTATATATATATATGCACACTCCTCTATTAAGCATTTACGTTTATGTGTGTATTGTATATATATACAAATATATATACTATATACTATATAGCAACATGATAGTCAAATGATCCATTCAATATCTGAATGAACATGACCTACATGACTATAGTGTCATATCAATCATTTATATACATATATGCATATCTATACATATGTCACTGTACTCGTATGGACATCCCATTATATCCATCATATGTGTATGATGTCATATGCATATATATGCATATATGCTTATATCCCAATACTCATTCAACCACACACAAACAAGCACGGTAACATGAGGAAGGACTCACAAGCCCAAACAGATAAACATCATTCAAGCATTCATTCAATAGTCATCAAGACCCTTACTAATGTAGACACATTACGCTAAGGATGACTTACCACTTCCCAACTCAATGACTAGACTCAACCAATCTACTATCGGTGTGTGTAAGCTCAGATAGGCTACGTTACTGGTTACCCGACCAAGACCTTCTCCTAAGTGATACTTCCCCTCCACCTAGAGGAATGAACATATACTTGCATCCAAATTTTACAAGCACACGGTAGTTAGTTGTTCACAAAGAATGCATTACACATAATACATCTCCATAGGTAGAATATTAATTCAATAACCATCCATTTCACACATATACATTTCTTCATATGACATTAAATGAAATAACGTTCATTCATAATGCATTGATAACAAAGTATGTAAGCACATTTTATTCACCATTAGAATACAAATTACATTTGCATTACCCTATATAGTAATAGTAAATAGTAACTACATAATTGGGGTGTAACATACTTCCCCACTTGTGACTCATCGTCCCCGATGATCTATAGCACTTTAACATACAGATAAATTCAAATAATTTTTTACTTACCATTCTCAAAATACTTAAGATTTATAAAACATTCATCTTGTGTAGCATCACTCCTTGCAACCTTGTCCTTCTTGGACCTTGCATAGAGTTTCCTTGCTATCACATAGGGGAGAACTTGCATGTATCACACATACTTACTCTCTCAAAGAGCTTGTGTTGTATTCATAATATTTCATATGTATATCCCATGTACAATAATATCTCAATAATACATGACACATAATCTATAGTGACTGGAAGGCATGTTCTCATTGGCTCACAAAATTATCCTTAGTATAATCCAAATAGAAAAGGATTGATGATGCATTGTGCATTAAACTGTGGGTCCCATCCTTCCCTTTGGTATTTACTCCTTTAGATAACTCAAAAGCCAAGTTTTCCCATCTCTTACTTAACTATTTACTATAGCCAAACGTAATGTTCTTGACCACTTGTTTTTCTTGAGCACAACATTGCTCTTAGGCATCTGTCAATTCTGATACTACATCATACTTAAGTTTTGTATTGAAAAATTTTCATTGATCTCTTTGATCTATTACTCATTTTTGAAAAACTATCAAGTCTAAGGTTAACCCTATTTCTTAGCCTATTTCAGCCTATTTAGAGTTTCCAACCTTCCTTTCCATTTAATGGATCAAACCTCGACATTAGAAGTTTACAAGTTGTTGGAGCTAAAATATCCACCTTGAATTTCACATACCTTCATTTTTCATTTCTCATTTCACTTCCATCATAAGTTCCATTACCCTTTATTTTTCACTATACTTGACATAAAATGTAAAATTTTCCTAATGTATATAGCTCTTGGACATACCCTTGTAAATAAAACAAAGTCCCGAATTATCCCTTTAAGATAATTCCCCTTTCTTAAGTACCACCTCGACAACATAAGACATATCAGTAAGACACTACCACATCGGCGAGACTTACATCATGGTCTCTTCGATGAACCAGTAGAGAAAACCAAAAAGCATACACCATCAATGAGACAACACTATATCGAGCGGACTTCTAACACGGTCTCTTTGATAGACTGACAAAGCTAGCTATGGTAAATTCATCAGAGTGAGTGGTGTACATCAACAGGACATACCTTATTGTCACTCCAATATCCCAAACGGAACATATCGAAGGCACTTGAGTATATCAGGGGGAGAAGACATCATGTCCCACTAATGGGCTAATGCATGACACAATGACGACATTTATTAATTGACAAATGTGTTGCGATAAGTGATATCGAGGAGACATAACGTTATCAAGTTGACAGAAAATTGTGTCCCCCTGATACAATGATAAACTATCAAAAGAAAAGAGTATCAAAAGGAATGTTGGCTATCGAAAAAATATGAACAAGG
The DNA here is from genome assembly GCA_007258455.2 of Sequoia sempervirens. Classification (NCBI taxonomy): domain Eukaryota; kingdom Viridiplantae; phylum Streptophyta; class Pinopsida; order Cupressales; family Cupressaceae; genus Sequoia; species Sequoia sempervirens. The sequence continues at coordinate 4,033 of VDFB02071550.1, read as the reverse complement.
GTCCTCTCAATGAGTCGATAATCCATGAAGAAAAAATCATATCATGGGCGATCAAATATAAGCTAAGAGGAGATATTGGAAGGACCAAAGTATATCGAGAAGAGATTATTTGGCATCTTGTTGATACCTTGAAAGAAAAGTAATGACATAAAGTTCATCGAAGAAAGAAATGGATATCAGCGGGATTAAAATCATAGTCCCTTTGATGTAACAATAATGATTGTTTTTCAACTGATGTGATAGCCTGAGATATTGAAGAGATATTCAAAATTTAATGACTGTCCCGATGACAAGAAAGACAACAAGTGTGTCATTTATGAACCAGAGCTGAGCAATGTGTATCACAAATTGATTTCATTTCAATCATTGAAATTTAGAGAAGCCTACATAAAGCAGGAGTGGAGTAAACGAGCTAGAGATACCCCATTGCTACACAATCAAAAGCAAAGGGAGGCAAGCATGATACAAGTAAGTATACGAAGCCCAGCTAAGAAATTTTTTTGAAGTAAAAGAATTACAAGGAGAAGCTAGGGTTCTAAATAATGTAAGGAAGCTTAGGAACACTGAAAGCTAAAAGACAAAAAATAGAAGCTAGACTCTTAAACCAAGACTTGATTGATCAATGTCCTGGGTCGGGGTCGAGGTCTAAAAGAAGTACACAATTAAATCCTTCCATTGACAAGTTGTGGGATAAACGTAAAGACTTAGGAGATGTATGGACACCGCAGAGAGGGTATGAGTTGTTTATGTGCCACTATAGAAAGCAATTTAGGTTCCAACCAATGTGTAATGCATGGAGAATGAACTTGGGAAGGGTAGTTGTGCCTAATGTGTTCGCCAATGTGGAGCTTATTAAGGCACTAGCTACTAAGTATGACCCCAAATGACGAGCAATCCAGTTACATGATGGGTTTGAATTCATCATCATCTTCAAAGACTTCATTTCCAATATTTTTCAACTAGATTGCACAATGAGATTTCCATTCATAGTAAAGTACATCTTAACAAAATATCACTACATGGACACTAGCTATAAAAGGTGGAAATTGGAGGTAGAGAATCAACTCAAAAGGTTTTCTAGTGATGAACACCCTCCCTTTCATAAAGAACTATTTGAATAGTATTTTCAATATACCTATTACACTATAGGACAAGTATTGGGAGTGGAAGTTTTGGCTCTCATGTCAATAGCCCCAATGGTTATGGCAGTAGACATACAAAGCCAAGATACTAGGCCATTTGATTATGTTGACTATCTAGCCAATGCTCTAAACCAAGGACTGGAAAGAATACAAAATAATAGTGATTCTATTAATTTTAAACATTATTCCTTGTTCATGCACTTACTCTTATATGAAGGACAAGCTAGAGGGATTAGGGGAGAATAATTAAGGATAAAGTATACATATGAGGATGGAAATTTCAAACCAATTCAGATGTGGACCTCGATATGGGACAATAGATATGTGAGATCCCATTATTTGTACTTTGAGGAATATTTTGTTAAACCCTTGCAATAATTATTGGGGCATCCATGTGATTACAACTTGTCTCTTGAAGTGCAGAGATTTCTTAGACCCAAAGAGAAGGATCCCAAGAAAAGGGTGAATCATAATTGGGGAGATTGGTACAAATTTTTTGACTGCACTGTAGTTAGAGCATATGGGTTTGAAGGAGCACCACACTTGCTACAAAAAATAGTTCCTAATAGGGTGGCCTATTTGGAGATTGTAAGACAAATGGCCAAATCAGATGCTAAGCATCTTAAAGGATACAGTAAACAAACTATTAAGCCAAGTTCTTTGTGTTTGGGATATTTCACAGTTGTTTCTGATAAAGGATATGAAAAATTTGATAAGAAATTGGCACATTATGTAACACCCCTCCATTTTGGATGTTTGGATCGATAGTGTTGTCTTTGTGATGATTGTGTCTGATTATGATGTGACTTTGGAACTTGGTTACTTTTGATTGCAATTGTTAAACGATGTGAATGTTATATTTTGATGTGATGTTATTTTATTCTAATGTTATCTTTATGGCATGCTTTGGATTAACTTAGAAGATATTTGATTTAATGATGTTATATGCTTGTGATCATGTTAATGGATGTTAGAATCATCAATTAGTATTTTGTATTGGTGAAGGGGACGGGATTGTATCACTCGCTTGCGAGTGCCCTACGATTCTGAGATTTCCTCTTCACAGTGTGTTTGATCATATTATATATATATGCATGTTCGATGTATTCTTTGTTCGTAGGTTGATAGGTACATGACATCGACTCCACCTGGTTCACAGGTTTGAGAGTGTCCAGTGACCAACGGTAATCGATTGGGAGATAGTAGCTAGGTTTTTTGTGCCAAGTTGTCACCCTAGTCATAGCATGTTGTCGGGTTGTCGTCGGGGTTAGTTGTTTTAATTTGGTCCTTTTCACCTTGAGTAATCATTTAATTTTAAATTTTAAAGTTTATTAAATGTTATGTGTAGTTTAATTGATGATTAAATGTACTTAGTTGCAATGTTGAAATATTATCTAGTTTATTGATTGATTTGATTAATTAATAAAATTAGATTGAGTTTATCGATTAATTAGATTAATGGTGATATATTAATCAAAATAGTTGTTTTGGCATTATTGTATATTAAGATTTAACTAAAATAAAAGAAGAAATCTTGTTTGGATAGTTAGAGTAAAATTAAAATAAATAAATGATAATGTGTTTTTTTTAATTTCACTTTTGGAAATTGTTGATAAAGTAAATTCTTTGCAAAATTTGTATGCTTTTGTTTTGAATGAAAATTTGAAAAATGTATGAGATTTCAATTTGGAAGTAAAATTGTTTTAAAATGTAAAAATGGAAATATACTCCAAATGTTTTAAAAATAAATTTAGTGAGTGGGATATTTTTAGGGTTTTGGCCAAATTTGGGGAAAGCCCTATGTAAAGAAATGAAACTTCATTTTGTTGGGGGGATTTTTTTTGTTTTTTTTGTTTTTTTTGGTGGAGAGCTTTGTTGGGGCTGATTTTGGAGTTGAAGGAGAGATTGAAACCACCATTGTTGAAAGCTTCAAACTTGGGGAGAAAACACAAGGTTCATTCTTTTCTTTCTTCTAATTTCTTGCTTCATTTTGAAAGAGTTTTAAATTTTGAAATGTTGTTTTAGATTCAATAGAAAATCCATGGGAAATGCATTCAAACTTGCAAATTTGTTGATAGATTTTGAAATTAAAACCAAAACAAAAACTTACACAATGAAAATAGGAAGAAAACTCAAAAGAAATCTCCATTTCAAACTAAAATCTTAAACCCTTTTTGTTTGGACAAATTTATTTCTGTTCTTGCAAATTTGTTGATCATTTGCACAATATCACTGTAAATGGAAAATCTGGGTATATATATTTGTAAATATACCTATGCATATATACACATAGATACATTTAAAAATATATATACTGATATATTTGATTTTTATTTCAAAAAATTTAGGGCTTTCAAAAAATGCACCCCTGTGCATCGTCGTTTTTTGTTCAAACATTTTTTTTATGCAAAAAAAAATTATTTCTTTACATGGCGGAGGGCAGGGCCGAAGCCCTACACTCCTCGCAGATGTCTATGGGGAGCCGCCCCACTAAAGACTCCCCCACTCCAGTTTTGTGTAGCTGCTGCCCACACAACACCCCCCATATGAGGGAGGCTGCGCTGGCAGTGCCCTTCCCCATGGGGAGAGAGGCCCACGCCCATTTAGGGCTCCATTTAAATTGAAACTTTGATTTCGTTTATTTTTTTATTTTATTAAATATTATTTAATACTATATATTATATATATAATATTTATTTAAATAATAATTTATTTATTTATATATATATTTAATATAGATTATTAAGATTGGTTAAATTGTATTATCAATGGGATTTAAATATTTAAATAAATAAATTTATCAAAGTATATACATGGAATATATATTTTGTATATTTATATAGTTAATGTATATTGTATTTTTGGTATAGATGAGTTTTAATTAATTGATT
>VDFB02071549.1:0-33934 GCA_007258455.2 Sequoia sempervirens | reverse complement strand
CATTGGTCCTAACTCATCTCACTAAACTAACTAGCCTTTGACACCTTTCCTCGACAATGGTGCCAAAATGATAGGCCAAAAATGGGGCAAAGAGTGAAATGGATTTGATGTTTAATAATGAATTTTAGTTTGGTCTATACATGTCAATCCAGGGATTGTAAGCTTGTGAAAGGTATCATGGCAATCTACACAAGGGATGAGAGTCATGAGATGAGTGGTTATGAATGCAACTAAAAAATAAACCTACTGTAAATTGAAATAAATATGGCAACAAGAACTGTCACTTCCTGACGATAGAGTTGTTCTATTCTATTTGAGTGACAAGAACTGTACATAAAGAAAATTATAAAACAAATAATTAAATGTAAATTGTAGAATTTATAAAATAGGAAGCACATTAATCAAATTAAAACTATTTACAACTATGAACACATAGAAGTTACAGTAGATGAAATACAATTCCAACACGATACAAAATAGAAGTGATAGAAATCACACAACGTAACTTGTAGGAAAAATAGAAATATATATACAATCATTTGGTTGTTGTAGAGTGGACACCCTTCCTCTTAGCAAACTGTTTGAAAGAAACAAACTACAAAGTTTCTAAAATCAGCTTAAAATAATCTTTATTTTGCAATGATAATGGTTTCGTATATATCATCTTCACTTGAAGAATGTGATAGCTTTTATAGCATTCACGTACAAAACCGAATGGCTATTTTTATCCCCACAATTTATAGTCTTATGGTGGATATTTATTGAATTTTTTTTAAGAAAGCATGAGATAGCCCACATCCACTCTATCAAAACTAATTCACATAATAGAATACTAAGAGTATTCACCTCCCTTTCCTACAGCTTGGAAGAGACAAAAACATGGAGGGAAAATAGCTAGTAGTTGAAGCATATGTGGAGTAATGTAGTGAAGATGCATTATCTCAATCTTCACGTGGATTTCCTTCCTTCACAGCTATAGAATATGAACTAGGAAATTTAGCAATGTGGAAAGCTATTGAGGTATAATGTTGGCATAGTGGCATTTAGGTGGATGATTGTTATAATTTTTCTTTGTAGCATCTCCTTTGTTGAGTAGCATAATTTTCACAGCAACATAATATGTATAAATATCCTATAGCAGCATCAAGAACAAAAAATAATTTGCTAGATAATTTATTTTGCTAATGCTCATTAGTAAAAATAAATTAATAATTATTTTTCATATTTTTATCATAAAACTATATTAATTATCTCTTATGTATTTTAATCATAAGCAAAATAAATGATATAATATGCTATAGAAATGGAATATGAAAATGGGAATGAAAGGGTATGAAATAGGCTGAAAGATGGCATAAAATGGGACATAAATGGCTCGCATCACATATTCCTATTTACTCATGTGGGTACATATCTTAAGTCAAGTTCGTACAATAAAATAACTAGCTTCAGTGGATTACTAGAGTATGTACGCGCACACAATACACCTCTTATCTTGAAAGGAAAATTTCCTTCCAAGGTGTTTGTCACCTCAATAAACAATCAGTAAATGAATATCTTCATGGAATGACCAACTGTCCCATTGCACCTTCTCAAGAGATGATCAAAACTGGTAAGTCTTCTAAGTATGAAGGTTTGTAATGACTTAGTGAAAACTAGAGGTATACTTCAAATGTGAGACCCTAAAGTCTCTAGTCAACCTATGTGTGGTGTATACACCCACATCAAAATTGACAGGAAAGGTATACCATCCCTAGATAAGTACTACTTGATTTTTCTTTCACACCCTTTATATGGCCCACCTGAACACATGCTTTGAGGATGTCTTTAGTTCTCCATTACGAGATGTGTCTCAAGGAATGCCTTCTACTATAATAAAATAAGGAATGTTATTTCTCTTCACTCAAGATTTCATGAAGTGCAAAGGGAGAGGATGTGTAGCAAGCCTTGGCTGACACAAAGAACAAAGTGAAAACTAGGAGTGTTTCTCTTCACCCAAGATCACATGAAGCGCAAGGGGAGAGGATACACTCTACAAGTCCACCAACTAAGAAAAACAAAGAAAAAACTTGTTCATTTTAGTGCACTAAAGATAAATGTGAAATTAATTTGAAAGCACCAAATTAGGTGTGAGATTTGTTTTGCTCAATTTTAGAGGCCAAAATAAAGCAAGGTTGTTTGGTTCAATTTTAACTCCAAATTGAAAAAAAGAAAGTTGAATTATTCATTAATAAGCCCAAATTGAAGTGTGAAGTTTATTTTTAAACCCGAATTAAGGTGTGATCTAGCTAAAGGGTATGTGTAGGATCATGATGGGCCAAAAAGTGGTGATATGATGGGTTTTTTTAGGGTGTGGCTGATGACTTTTTTTTTACCCAAAATTGATGAAACAAAAAGGGTTTTTAAAGGAGAATCTCAGCTTTCCACCAATATAAATTATGCTTTACTTTGAATTTAATAAATAATAATTATTTATTTTCTATTTGAATTACAACTAAAGTCCTGATTGATAGGTTGATTGAAAAACATATATAGTTTTGAAACAGTATCACATATTTTGAATCCAAAACATGTGTCACATTCTATGCTTCGCATACTATAGGATTACAAAAAAAAATGAATTTCATGAAGTTTTGACCAAGTTATGGTGGTTAGACATACAAGTTTTTTAATTAATTATTTACTTGGAAAAATATTAAAAAAAAATATGCATCACATCAGGACATGAGTTATTTACTTATATCTAAAATATTATAAGAAAATATTATCATTTTATTGTGGTTAGGGTGGTGAGACAGACACCTAGTTCTTATTTTTCCCTGAAATTTAAGTACTACTGCATTGAAATTTTAAATTTTCACCAAATAGATTTAAAAAAAAAAATAAACCTAGTAGTTTGGAAACTACATTCAATTTTCTACAAATTTTATTCTTACATATTTTTGAAATAATATAGATAACTTATTCAAAATTTTACGTCAAGTTGCCTAACTTTGTTTTTTTGATATTTTTGCCACTTAAGGGCTTGTTTTTTCCATGATGATCCTGCACATACCCTAAATCATGAAAAATAAAGTTCCCTTAGGTCATCCTTCTCATAAGTGTTTAAAAAAACTTTGAAAATTTTGACAAGATGAATCCATTGATGAGTGTTAATGAACACTTTTTGCTTCAATCCATGCTTTAATGCTCCAATTTAATCCTACAAGTTGTTAGTACTTAAACCAGCAAACACAAATCAAGAAATCATTGGGGTTAGAAATCAAATCAAATTGAAAATTTAGATTTTACCTCTCTAGTTTACCTGCAAGTGTGTGGCTCTGTCAAACAAGTGTGCTGGAATATTAGGGACAAGTGCATTAGAGTTTACAGATGCACTGATCTTCCTCTGAACAAGTGCACTGGGATTTGCAAGTGCACGGCTCTATCAAACAAGTGCTCTGCTCTACCAAACCTACAACAAAAAACCAAAAATATCAAATACGCTACAATAACAAGTGGATAGCTCTATTAAGCTACAAGTGCACACCAATGCTACAACTATGTGTTAATGCTACAAATGTGTAGCTCTAGCATGGAACAAGTGTGTTGGACTTCTTTTGATTCCTACAAACACAAAATTCGTAAGAAAATTTTGTCAAATTAAGGTATAAGGTCCCATCGGGCGTGCCAAATACGTCAACATAAATATTAACTAGGTCAAATAAAACTAAAATGAATAATCAAATCAATTAATTGAACTAACTAAGTCATATTCCCAATGAAATATTTGAAAATCTAATTAGGAAACCATTAAACACAAAATTAAAAGCAATTTGATAAAAGGAAACCTAATTACACTTGCAAACCTAATCCTATTGGGGGATTGGTGTTGAATTTATGTGAGATCAACCATTTCCTAATCCCATTGTTGAAGATTTGAAGTGATGCTTTAAGGGAGAAATAGATGAGATTGATGAAAAATGGATAAATGCTCTCAAATATGGCTCTAAAAATTGCTATAGTGTAATTACTCATAAAATGGAAGCTATTTATAGGATTTTTAGGTGAATCAATAGCTCGAATCAATTTGGTTAATCTAGGGATACAAATGGATGAGATGAAATGACATGGATCAATGATCAAATCCATGGATGTGATTGAAAGATCGCATTGATTGATAAAGTTAATGAAGGGTTGCAATTGATTTCAACAAACATAAATCCTTAATTTTAGGAAGAATGTGGAAGATATTTCCATGTTGGAGGGAAATGTTTGAATCTAAATTGGAGGAATATACCCGAGAATATTCCTTTACAAGTGGGAGAAATTGGATGGATTAAAAGATATTAGTCAATTAAATAGTTAAGATATTATTTAATTATGCAAGATGAGGGAATTTAGGGTTCTAATTAAACAATCAACTCCTTTAATTAAAAGGGGGAATTAATGTCATTTAGTTAAATTATTAAAATTATTTAATCAAATGAGAGGAATTAAAGGATTTAATCAAATAATTCACATTATTTAATCAAATAGGATGAAAATTATTATGAAAAGGGTGAATTAATCTAGTAATGTTGATTATTTGATTAATAGATGAAAAATGATGAATTTAATTAAACAATTAGGATTATTTAATTAAATAGAAGAAAAAGGTCAAATTAGGATGAGAATGGCATTAGTAATTAGAATCAAATGTGTGATATTAATCAAGACAATTTTAAGTGTCTATAGGTAGAGTTTGCATACAATAACTTGGTAAATCAGAGTATAGGGAAGAAACCATTTGATATTGTTACTATATTACATCCTAGGGGAGTTGTGGAACTAAAAGATATCAACTTAGCATATCACAAGAGTATGGAGGTAGAAGATTTTTCATGCCACATGGAGGTTGTATACAAGTAATTAAAGTAGAATTTAAAGACTATGAATGGAAAATATAGTCTAGGAAGATGCCAATAGATGCCATAATGAGTTCACTATTAGAGATGATGTCATGATTGTATCTATGAAAGTAGAGGTTTTTGGTAGGCACATACAACAAGATAAAGATGAAGAAGTTTGGACTGTGTAAGATCCTCTAAAAATTTGATTACGATAATGCTTATGAGGTGGAGTTAGCATAGGGTGTTGGAATTTCACCAATCTTTAGCATTGCAGACCTTTGTCCATTGCACATAATATAGTCAAAATAAGAAAACACATAAGCCCCTCACTAAGTCCAGTTACCACAACAACTAGAGCAAATAGAGTATATTCTAGATAGTCGAACTAAGTGCAATACCCAAAACAAGGAATATGGGGTGTATTTGGCCAAGTGGAAAGAAATACTATAAGAGGATGCAACATGGATATTAGAAGCTAAATTGGAACAACTTAGATCATTTTCAAAGCTGGCCCAACATGTGAGGGACAATTTTCAAATAACCCTAGGAGTCTTATGTAGGATCATCCCAGAGAACCATACTGCATCTCACCACAACAACTAGTTTTCCCCTCTAGATTAGAATGAATGAAAAATGATAATACTATGATAGCATACCTAGGAAATAGTTCTCATGACACTACTACTTAGAATATCCATTCACTAGAAGGTCACCTTGACAAGAAACCTGAACTTGGACCTATTGGAGTTAGCATGTAGAATCTCTTTGTAACTTATAGAGTCTTCATGGCTCATCACACAATGGATATAGGGTGGGACAACCAAAATTGGGTCCACACCCATCCACACCTACATTTGATGCTTCCTCAATCCCTTAGGGCTAACCTACACATTACATTAGACATTAGACTTGGGACCTAATTAAGGTTGATGTAAATCACTCCTAATGCTTGGAGCTAGTATATAATCACTCTCTAAATTTAGTTTAAAGGAAATGAATAAATGATGGGATTAGGAACTAAGGAATTAGATTTAGGAAATAATTCTATATTTAGTAGCAAATAATCCTATGGTGACCTGTGAGCCAATAGGTGTGGCCTATGGAGCCTATTGTAATCTACATTTGGGAAGGAATGTGGGTCTATATGTTTTATTTTTTCAATCAATAAAGTTGCATGTTACTTTTGATTTTATGTGTTGAGTTGAATTTTGCTACAAGGTTGGATAGTCCATTATAGACCCTCCATCCTTGACTACATCAAACATCCAAATAATAATGAAAAAAAAAAACATCAAAATAATCATAAAAAATCCAAAAACATCCAAGTAATCTTGAAAAATAAAAATAAATACAAATAATCCTATAAATACAAATAATCCTAGAAAATTCCAAACACATTTAAAAAGGTTTCAAAACATATTCAAAAAACACATCACCCCATTTCACCCACTCGTAATAACCTAGCTATCCATAATAACTTATTATCATTCTCAACTTTGATGAAGGAAACAAAAAAAATTATAGCAATTATCAAAACTTAGAATATTCACCCAAAATCAAAATGATTTTATCATTATCATACAAACCTATAGCCTACATATCAATCACCTAAATCATTATCAATATCAACATCCAAACAACCACCTTAATGTATATATCATTCCTACAATAGGCATCATTCCTATATAACATTTACAACTAAACTCTTTGCAAAGAGATATGAAAACTTTTATTTTCTTTGTCATTGTTCTTTCTTTTGATTTATCTTATTGTCCTATTCCAATGTCTCTTGATGATATCTAAAAAAATATTATAGGGTCAAGAATGGGGCATGGCCATTATTTTCATATGCTATGTTTGTTGGATGTTCTTGTGATATTACCATGGTGAATACTTTCCTTGTATGTGTAGAAGTTATTTCAAGAAACATAAAATAACCATTGCATATTAGGTTCTTTATACCTTTCTATGGATAGGTTTAATTTGTTTTGAACCTCTATCTCACATAAAAAAAAGAGACTTTTGTATATCTAGTATGAGCAAGAATACTCCTTCTGTTTGCATATTCAAATTCCACACAATATATACAATGTCACCATGGTTCTTCATACCCTGGTGCATTGTGTCTATTTTCTAGATATAAAATAAGGATTTCTATGATGAAATTACTTCGTATACCCACAAGAAAAATCATCATCATGATCTTTCAAATCAAATTCAACAATCATCATCAAAACCCATAATCATAATAAATGGATTTCATCAAGATTTGATCAATTTCATATATTATTCTACTAATCTAATCATTTATCTATCTATCATTTCTTCTACCATTTATCAATTATCTTCATTCATCATACTAACTGTTCCATCCAAGTATCATGGTGTAATTAGGGCTAAAATATTAAGGTTAATGCAATAAAGCATATAAATAAAACCCTAATAAATAATGAAGCACAAATGAGCATAAAGACATAAAGCATAAAACAATATTACCAAATATTCATGCCACCATTGATTGACCTTCATTGCACCTTCTCCATTTGCTGCAATATTATGTTTGTCCTCAGATTTTTGATGAGCAACTATGACTATGACAAGACCTAAGAAAATATTGAAGGATTTGATCTAAAATGCAAGTATACTAAGATTTATACAAGCAAGAAGAAGTATGGAAGCCTAAATTTTGAAGCATGAAGTATGAAGAAGTGATGAAGTTGAGAGATGATCAAAGTCCCCAAATGAGGTTGACATTTCCTTTTTATAAAAAACTCAATTTTAGATGAATGGCCAAGATTGAAAGTTTGACAAAGCCCTAAGATCAAAGGCTAAAATTGCATGTGACAACTAGCAATTAGGGTTAGCTAAAAATTAGGTTAAAATTTGAAATGAATGGTTGTGGTTTGATTTTGGAAAAATCAAATCAAAGGTCAATGCATGTGACAAGAAGATAGTGGGCACAAAAAATGAAGCTACTGGAGAATCAAATAATAATTTAAAATTATTTGATTCAAGAGGTGATGTTGACCTTTGGAATTAAAAATTAATTTAATTCAAAAGTGGTGGGGTCACATGACACTAAATAATGGGTATGTGTAGGATCATGATGGGCCAAAAAGTGGCAATATGATGGGTATGTGGCTGACGACTATTTTTTTACCCAAAATTAATGAAATGAAAAGGGTTTTTAAAGGAGATTCTCATCTTTCCATTGATATTTAAGTTATGCTTTACTTTAAATTTTATAAGTAATTATTATTCATTTTCTATTCAAATTACGACTAAAGTCCTGATTGATAGGCTGATTGAAAAAAATCTATAGCTTTCAAATGGTATCACATTTTTTGAATCCAAAACATGCATCACATTCTATGCTTCACATACTGTAGGATTAAAAAAAGAAAACATTATTTTCATGAAGTTTTGACCAAGTTAAGGTGGTCAAACATATGAGTTTTATATTTTTAAAAGTTGTAATAAAAAATCATTATTAATTATTTACTTGGAAAAAAATTACAAAAAATATGCATCACATTGGGGCATGATTCCTCTACTTATATCTAAAATATTATCATTTTATTGTGGTTAGGGTGGTCAGAGACACCTACTTATTTTTTCCCCGAAATTTAAGTACCATGTATTGAAATTTCAAATTTTCACCAAATAGATTTAAAAAAAAGAAACCTAGTAGTTTAGAAACTAAATTCAATTTTCTACAGATTATATTCTTACATATTTTTGAAATAATATAGATAACTTATTCAAATTTTTATGTCAAGTTGCCTAACTCTGATTTTTCTATTTTTTTTGCCACTTAAGGGCCTGTTTTTTCTATGATGATCCTGCACATACCCTAATTATTTCAAATTTTTTACTTGGTGGGAAAATAGAAAGTGGAAAATTTTAAATAAATGCTTTATTTAAAATTAGAAGAAAAGTCTCTATGACAATTAAATAATTAATACTAATTATTTAATTATGGATGAAATGGATAAGGTGGACAATAATTAAATAAAATCATAGGAATTTATTTAATTATAAAAAGACATAAGGAATTAATGGCAAATTTAAATAAATAAATAAATTTTATTTATTTAAATAACCAGGAGGAAATAGTAGACAAATAATAATTAAAGAAATTTAGGGATTTATTTAATTATGGAAAGACATAAGAAATTAGTGACGTATTTAAATAAAATAAATATAATTTATTTATTTAAATAGTAGGAGGAATAAGAAATATGAATTAATTAAATAATTGAGAATTATTTAATTAATAGTTGAATTTGGACTATAGGGCATAATTTAAATATTTTAATTATGTTGAGAAGAAATATGGAGAGAAATAAAGTCTGTAGGACTAGGTCAATTTTATGTGTCTACACATGGCATACACAAAAATATCCACTGTATCCTATAATAACCACTCATTAGTATCATCATATACCATCTATATTGCATAAAAAATATAAAAAGAATCAAATCCATACATTGCTCATCATATATCATCACATCATGCATCCACAAATCCATTAGTCATACAACATATCCTGCAAAAGCATTAGTCATATCATCTCATCCTACATCTATAACAATGTTGGAAACATCATATAATCATAAAATCATCCATAATAGAGAAACATCATCACATCATATATCCTACATCATCACATTGTAAGCATAATATTATCATCATAAGCATATATCAAAAAATCATAAAACATATACATCAAATGCTCATATTAATATCCTAAAATCATCAAAAAAATACATATCAATTGCTTTTTTTTGGATCAAATTGGAGTTCATTGTTGAATGCCCATAGCTCCTAGTAATCCTGTATAACTAAAATACCTATCACACACAAGGAATCAAAGCAACCATTATACTATGCAACCTTGAGAAGAAAGAGATTGATCCACAAAAATATCACACAAGTATATGCCATACCTTCTGTATTGATTCACTGGTAATACAAGAATATGAATAAATGTGAATTGATGTGAATTAGATACTGATTATAATGAATGATAATGCTTATAAAAGAATACAAAACAAACCCTAGATGAGGATACATTAGATTGTGATAAGTTTCTTAATCTCATGCAATGAGACAATTTGACCTATATATAGCCCAATCTAATAAAAAAACATTCCTAAGTTTAGATTAAGTAACTAAAGTAATAATAGACATAATAATTAATTAATGATTAATTAACTATCAAGTGATTATCCTAATTACTCCAACACCCCCCTTAAGACCAAATTAGGGAGAAGCTAAAAAACTTGATGAAGAATGCAATGATGAATGCATGAATGAGTCCTAGGTACAAGTCCTAATGAGGTATCCATGTACAAACAAATGAATATCTCATAATTAAAGAAAAGGAGAAAACCACATGGAAAAAACTCCTTTTCAAAAGAGAGAAAACAAAAAATGACTACAATAGTGAACAAAGGATATAAGGACTTAATGTGACCACCTAATGATTTCTTTTGTCACACAAGTACAATGGATGTCCCCCAGTAGGAGAAAGAAAATGAGGATATGAATCCCCCTATAAAGAAAGAGCTCCTATGCAAATTTTGAATGCATAAAGACAACAAATGATCCACTACCAACAAACAAAATTTATCCCCTTAGGAAAAAAAATCCACTCGTAATTGGAGAAGTTAATCCAAAAATATGGGTGAATCATGAATCCAAATCAAAATGATTTGCACCTCTAAAAAGTGCTCAAGTGTCCACATGTTTGAAATATATGATGTCAATCTAGAAATTTATGAAGCTTGATGTAGAACAAGCTCCAAAGAAGATTAAGATGATGTTGGGATAACATCGATGATGTGGTTGTCAACAAAGAGGAGATGAATTTCCTCAAAATAATCCTCAAAATCTGCAATCTAAGGCTATACAAACAAGGATGATATGTCTATAAGATAGTAATCCCAAGTACCTATGTTTGAAAGAAGGATGTCCTATTGTGTTGAATCAATAGAGGCCAAAGATGTGGCGATATCAAATTGATTAGGAAAAATAGAAGATGATGTAGTCTCAATATGAAGAATGGGAAAATTAAGACAAGTCTTTGAACCCTCAAAACATGCAAGACCCATGATATAATCAAGCTTATATAAAGTATTGTCATCAAAGGGTATGAAATTTTCATCTACAAGAGGTATGAGAAAATATGTAATAGGATCCTTTGGGTATGGAGAGATATGAGGGTCTCCATGGATCTCCCAAAGTTGATTTCAAATTATGTGGGGACAATCAATATCTTATATAATACACAGTGTCAAGATCAACACTAGAGTTCATATAACCCCTACAATATGATCTCATATGATACCCCACACTAATAAACTCCCTAGTGTGTCTAGTGTAGATATGAGTCCTATAGATAAGGAAAAAGATCAAGCCACTTGAGATGTGTTAGGTTACCCTTTCACCAAGAATAATTATCCTTTGCTAGGATGATCACATAAGGATGAACAAAAACACCCATGATAGTTCCTTAAATGAAAAAAAAAAGATACTAATAACCTCAATATTGATATAGTAGATAAAATGTTGTCATCTAATGCAAACAAATCCTTTTTGGGTGCCAAAAATTTCTAAGTAATTAAGTAGAATGATAAATCACAAAAAACTAAATACAATGTACTTGGGGTAGATTCTAGAAAAAATACATGAATGGATTGGAAGAGCTTTGAAATACCTTTCTAATGCCACTGGAATTGTTAAAATCATAAATACAAGTGAATAGTTAATATCTTGGAAGCAAAAAATGGTGAGTTGAATCTAATTGAGAATAACAAGAACTAGTAGAAAATTTGATGATGAAACCTGCACCACTTGAAAGTGATCAAAATCAACTTTCCAATGATATCTTGTTTTCTTAATTTTGACATTGTACACCTAAGTTATGCCAAAATGAATAAAATAAGCTCCTCCAGGGAAGATGGGGTTTAGGAGGGGGTAGAGAAGGTTTTCGTATGGCTGACATCACACTAACAACAATATCATGTCAGCTAATATTATAGGGAGTATTCTTTGGCCACAAAATTTTTCAAGTTTTGGAAAAATTATCCCATGCCAATACAAGACCCCATTAGTTAGGCTTATTTATTGCTAAGAATCTCATCAAATTTCCCTAGCTTTTATTCACAACCTCCATTTTCCCATTAGTTTTATGATGATTTTTTAAGCTAAAATCGAATTGATTTTTCATCTTTCTCCATATGGTCATATAAAAGTGACCAAAAAATTTGGTGTCACAATCTAACAAACTAAACATCTAGGAAAAAATTTCCATGGGGGTACCACATAAGCATGGTCAATATATATGGTTTGATCAAAACATGTTTGATTGACAACACACTAACCAAATCCTATAATATTTCTACCAAATATTATCAAATCCCAAATAACGAATGGTGTGGTACGCTTTCACTTCTATCTGCCACAAAAGTGTTTTGGCACCGACCAAATTTGAATTTGCATGGTTTATGTGCATAGCTAACCTTGGAGAAGGGTTTCGAGGTTGAATATGGTATAAATAAGAGTTGAGTTGTTGAGGGATGATGAGATAGACAAGATAGATGCAAATTATGTGAAGTGTAGAGTTATAGAGTGTGAAATTGAGAAGTGTGGTGTGAGCTTTCATGTGCTAGGTTATTGCATGTAGTGAGCAGAAGGTGTCTACAATTCTTCAGTCAGGATACAAAGATGTTGGTGACATTGTGGTGGATTCTCTATTGCATTGAAATTATTTTCTCTATGTAATATTTCTTCTCTATCTTCCTTTTCTATTATGGTAGTGAGCCTTTAGCAATGAGCCTTTATTTCCTTGGGTAGTGAGCCGTATTATATTAGATGTTGATATTACTTATATTGTGAGCTAATCCTCACCATGGTTTTTCCCTTCTTGGGTTTTCCATGTAAATCTGGTGTTCTCTTGTGTATGGTATTAAGTTGTTCTAGTTTATGTTATTTACTTTTCATGATAGATCATCATAACATATTTAAGGGTTTAATGAATGAATGTGGATCTAAATGTGTATGAGGGTTTTGAAGATTTAAGGTACAAATGATTCACCCCCCCTCTTAGTTGTCTTGTACATTCAAGAATTGGTATCAAAGAAAGGTTCCTTGAAGAAAAGCTTAAGTGCTTCAAGTAGATCTAGGATGACACACAAGAAGGAGATCCCTATGATTGATTGAATCGACTATGCATTCTGAAAAACAAGGATGGGAGGATTTTTAAGTTATCTAGGATATGATGTTTGGAAATCAATTCAGAATGGATATTCTATACCTACAAAAGAACTAAAGTTGAAATCAAGGCCTATGAAAGCAATAGGAAAGAAGGATATGCTCCTTTAAGTAGTCTTACAAATTTTGAATTAGTGAAAGTTATGAATTTGAAAACTAGAGAAGATATCTGGACAAAATTGGAAAGTATTTATGAAGAAGATGATAAGGCTAAAAAACCTAAGATGTAGAATCTAAAGATCACATTTGATAACTTGTGAATATCTAAAGATGAAAATATTGCAAGCTACATGCAGAGAGTAGATGAAGTGGTCAGCTTCATTAGAGGTCTTGGTGGAAAATTCAAAGAATAAAAAGTGGTAAAGAAAATTCTTAGAACCCTACCTAAAGCTTACAGTCATAAATTTTCTACTATTGAGTAATTTTCAAATATAGATCAGTATACTAGAGATCAATTGTATGGCTCTCTAACTGCATTTAAAATGAGAGAATTCGGTACTAATAATGGTGCAAAAGTTGAGACTGTTTTTAAAGCTAGAAAACTAGAGAAGATTGAAGAATCGGATTAGGAGGACCTTGATGATGTGGAAGCTAAATTTGTGAGAAGGATGTAAAAAGTACTTGTAATTACAAAGATAAGTTACCTTTCAAATGTTTCAGTTGTGGAAAGATAGGTCACTATGCTTCCAGATATCCAAACAAAGCTATGAATGGAAAAAACAAGGAGAACAAAGGTAAAATGATTAAGAGAAGCTATTATGTTAGAGAAGATGCAACTATTTTTGATGATGAATCTAATTATGTAGATGATGATGATGAATGATTGTTCATGGCTATAAATATGAATTTTTTTCTACTAACTCTAAAATATGTGTCAAGGAATACCCTCCAGAGAGGAAATATAAGAATGAAGGTACTTTGGTATCTACCTTTCATGCTATATAGGATAAGAACTATTGGATCATTGGTAGTGGTTGATTTAACCATATGATTGGAGGAAAGAGTAATTTTTCTAAACTTGAAATGTATGATGGATGACTTGGTAGATTTGGTGATGATTCAAGTGCTAATCTCCTTACATTTTTTGACCAAGATTTCCCCACCCAACCATCTCACAACTGTGCACTTCACTTAGAAGCCATTGTCAACAAGAGCAAAATCAAAAGGGTCTTGGTGGATGGAGGTGCAAGTTTAAACATCTGTTCTCTCAGCCTCATCAAGCAGTTGAAAATATCAGAAGATTCCATCAACAAAGGTAAGGGCATAACAATAAGAGCATATGATGACCAAGAAAGAGTATCTCAAGGCATGATTAAACTCCCTATTCCAGTAGGGCCAATGCTCATGGAAACTACCTGTTAGGTCTTGGACCTCGAATTACCATATAATATCCTTCTGGGATGCCCATGGATCCATGCAATGAAAGATGTAGCATCAACCTTCCACCAATGTGTGAAATTCACACATAATGGACAAGAGGTCACCATCCACAGAGATCCTGAGCCATTTTCATATTGCAAGAATCTTGAAGCCAAGTATTACAAAATCCCCCAAGTGCCAAAGAATGATGAAGGCCCATCCACATCATATATCGATTTCGCCACTCTCACGTCCACTTCTGTGATAGAGACACCTGCCATCCCCACCATTTCTGATATCAAGCTCATCATCCAGGAGGATGGTTGTGGAAGCTACAAGCTCCCTAACAATGTTTTTTTGATAGGAGAGTTACCACAATCTCCTAGATCACGGGGTTGTCCACAAGAGAATCACGCTTCCACATCACAAACATCTTCTAAAGACTATCCTGAATTCACAAGATGGGGAGATCTTGGCCATGAGGTTATTGAAGTAGATCCATCGCACATGCTATATCAAGATGAAAGACCGATACCTGAATTACCAATGGATGAAACAAGCAAGGGCCTACACATGATGCTTGCAATGGGTTACGACATAAACCAAAGACTGGGACAAAATGACAATGGGCTCATAATACCTATCATGCCAGAGACACGACCCATAACAAATCTTGGTCTTGGATGTACCATTATGAGAATAACCATACGTGGCCAAAGTCCTTCGGTTAGAACTATTAACAATCCTCCTCAGCTAACCCCCACAAAATTACACCTACTCGTATCTATAGGTCGTGCCATAGATAATTTTACATTTGATGTAACCGATGTCTGTACTAGTAGTGACGATGAAGATACTTTGACCAATCTACCTAGGTTATTCGAAGATACCACCCTGTGTATGATTAGCACCATCTCCTTTGAACCAGACCATCCAAATCATGAGATCCGCTTAGTCTACACCCAGTTGATCAACTATGACCAACGAGGACCACCAGTTCTCGATACATTCAAAAATGATGAGGCACTCTCAGAATTCATGGGATTGAGGGATAACATTTCGGATGGAGATCACAAGGCATGGTTTATAATGGAGTTGGACACACATGCCTATTACGGGGAAATGATTGAATCCTTCAGTTGCAAAAGTGAGAAACTAAGAATCATATCCAAGTCCTTGAGTGAAAACCACACTGTGGCACTCTCTGAAAGAAAATAGTAAAAAGAAAGGATGTATCCAATGGTGAAAACCTCTCTAAGGTGCCCGAGGATGAAGGATTCAATCTTCCCTTAAGAGCCATTCATCAGGAGAAATCAGCAGTCTTGGCAAAAAAGTACAATACAGTCAACATAGGAATAGAGGAGACCCTACATATCACATTCTATGCGGAATCACTATTAACAGAAGAGCAAGAACTCCTAGCAGCATTCCTAAAGGAAAAAAAAATAAACTTCGCATGGAGTTATGCTAATATGCCATGGTTAGATCCAGAGACAGTGGTCCATCATTTAGTAGTATATCTAGAAGGAAAGCCGGTCAAACAGAAGCTTCAAAAAATGCATCCCCAAATCGCTTTGTTAGTCAAAATGGAGCTCAAAAAATTGTTAGATGTAGGATTTATCCAACCAATTGATTATCCCGAATGGGTGTCAAATTTGGTACCTGTATCAAAACTTGACGGAGCCATCAAAATCTGTACGGATTTCAGAGATTTGAACAAAGCATGTCCTGAGGATGATTTCCCACTTCCCAATATCGACATGATAGTAGACATGACAACAGGACATGAGATGCTATCACTAATGGACGGATTTTTAGGATACAACCAGATCATGATAGCAAAGAAAGATCAACATAAGAATTCCTTCACTTGTCCATGGGGGACCTACTGTTGGAACATGATTCCATTCAGCCTAAAGAACACAGGAGCAACCTATCAAAGGGCTATAACACTGATATTCCATGACATGATCCACAAAATAGTCAAAGACTATGTCGATGATATTCTAGCTAAGTCAAGAAAAAGACAAGATCATATAGCAACCCTAGGTGCTATCTTTGACAGACTGGAGGAATACAAAGTCAGACTAAATCCCAAGAAGTGTGTCTTCGGCATACAATCAAGTAAATTGCTAGGATACATAGTCTCCATGAGGGGTATCGAGGTGGATCTGACAAAAGTCAAAGAAATTCTCAAGATGGAAGCACCAAAGACATTAAAACAACTGAGAAGCCTCCAAGGCTGACTTCAATCCATCCGACGGTTCATAGCACAACTGGCAGACAAGCAGAACCCATATTGTCATCTACTCCACAAAGGGGTGGCGTATAAATGGGATACAAAATGTGAAGAGGCATTTAAAAAAATCAAGGAATACCTACTGACACCACCAGTGTTAATGCCACCTATCCCGCGAAAGCCATTGATCTTATATGTGCTAGCAACAACAGCAGCCCTAGGAGCTCTCTTGGCTCAGTATGATGAAAACAGAATGGAGAGGGCTATCTACTATATCAGCAGGACAATGGTCGGTCACGAGCTAAATTACTCATTCATTGAGAAAGCTTGCCTCACAGTAGTGTTTGCATCCCAAAAATTCAAACATTACATGTTGGCACACAAGATAAAGCTCATTGCAAAAATTGATCCCCTCAAGTATCTACTATCAAAAGCAATGCTCACAGGAAGAATGGCAAAATGGGTAATGATACTGTCATAGTATGACATCGAGTATGTGGAGTGCAAAGCCATTAAGGGATAGGTTATTGTAGATCAGTTAGCAGAAGCACCCATTTATTCTAAGAATCCTCTTGTCTCAGAGTTTTCAGACGAGTCCATTTTTAACCTCAATGTAGTTGATCACTAGAAATTATACTTCAATGGCTCATACACACAACACGGATCAGGAGCTGGTGTCTTCTTCATCACCCCATAGGGGGACTACATACCAAGGTCATACAAACTAGCATTTCCTTGTACTAACAACATCACAGAATATGAGGCTTTGACTATAGGTCTTAGGATAGCAGTACAATGGAATATCATAACTCTCAAAGTCTATGGAGACTCTTAGTTGATCATAAACCAAGTTAATAATGAATATCAGACTAAGGATGATAAGCTCACTCCATATAAGAAATTGGTGGAGACTCTAAAGGAATCCTTCATTGACATAACATTTGAGCATATTCCAAGAACCAACAACAGAGCAGCAGACGCCATGGCGACAATTGGATCCTTGCTGAATATCCCCAACAATGTTCCCAAATACGAATTCTTGATTGAGCAGCTTCTCATTCTCGCATTCGAGGTACCAGAATCAGAATTCGTGTGTGAAATCGTTGGTCCCAAAGATCCTTGGTACCATGAAATCTACACATATCTTCGCATAGGAGTCATACACACTGACCTACCATCAAGCCTAAAACAAACCTTTATCAAAAAAGCATCTAGATTTGTGATCCTAGGTGATACCTTATACCGTAGAAGCATTGAAGGTACCTTGCTACACTGTCTAAATGCTGAGGAGGCATTAACCGCTCTAACCAAGGTTCATAAGGGTATTTGTGGTTCACACTCAAGTGGAATGACCATCACCAAGAAACTGCTGAGGCTGGGGTATTAGTGGCCCACAATGGAAAGAGAAGCACATGATCATGCTAAAAAGTGTTTACAATGTCAGCAGCATGGAGATCTCATCTATGCTCCAGCTCAAGAGCTTCATCTGATTATCACACCATGGCCCTTTTCGCAGTGGGGACTCGACCTCATTGGAAAAATCACACCCACCTCATCCAATGGCCATAAATTCATCATCACTACAACTGAATACTTCACAAAGTGGGTGGAAGCCATACCCATAACGTATATCACTAGGAAGTAGATCTCAAAATTTATCCTGAACTATCTCATCTGTCGTTATGGTGTTCCACAAGCCATTATCTCAGATAATGGGACACCATTCAAGAACTAGGAGGTTTGTGACTTGTACGAGAAATTCAAAATCCAGCATCACTTCTCCACCCCGTACTATCCCCAAGGCAATGGCCAAGCAGAAGCCACGAACAAAACCATCCTCAAAATCCTTAAGAAAATAGTCAATGACGCAGGTCGTGACTGGCATCTGTAGCTTAATCCAGCCTTCTGGGCTTATCGAACTAGCATCTGCACACCCATTGGCACCACCCCATTCTCCTTGGTCTATGGATCAGAAGTTGTACTCCCAATTGAGATCAAGCTCCCATACCTCAGAATATCATTGCAAAATCTCATCACTGATGAGGACTACTGGGTGTCAAGATTAAACGAGTTGGAGCTACTAGATGAGAGACACATAGATGCTTTGAATCATCTGCAAGTCTATCAAAATAGACTCAAAAGGAGCTACAACAAGAAGATCAGAAGTAGGACTTTCCAAGTTGGAGAACTGGTCTTAAAAGAAAATAAGAAGAATGTCTTGAATCCCAATAGCAAAGGAAAGTTCAAACCTAATTGGTTAGGACCTTTCATCATCAGAACAAGCTATAAATCATAGGCATATCAACTATCAACACCTGAAGGGGAACCTCTGTAGGAGCCCATGATTAGCTCCCATCTCAAAAAAATTTATGCCTAATTATTTCAAGGTATAGAACCAAAAAATCCAAAAAAATTAGAAAAAGTCTTGAAAAAATGGTTACTTAGTCGAAAACCTAGCAAACAGGCGTCTTGGTAACAAGCAAAAAAATCAAAAAAGCAAAAAATGTAGAAAAATCAGAAAAAAAGATCAAAAAAATCGTCCTCTAGTGAAAACCACTTTGGTGGCACTTTGGGCATGTACCTCGATGAAAACTTGGCAAACAGGCACCTTGCGTAAATAATCACTTTCCATCCACCAGGATCTCTATGGCTTGTTTGACATCATCCATCCATTTCACTTCCATCATCCATCGTATTCAGGTCTCCATCCATCACACATCCACTCGCATCTGCACCATAGCTTGGTCCTGTGTTTATATCATGATCCCTCCTGGTACTACTTGGCCCATCCTCAAGGTCAGTTTGTTCTTCCTTTATCGGGGTAGTCTATTACATCATGCTGGGGGCATGTTCTCATTGGATCAGATTCGTGTATGGTCTTAAAGTCCTCAATATTAGAAAATCCAAAAACATCAAAATATCAGAAAATCCAAAAACATCAGAAAATCAGAAAATCCAAAAACATCAGAAAATCAGAAAAATCCAAAAACATCAAAATATCAGAAAATCCAAAAACATCAGAAAATCCAAAAATTCAAAAACATCAAAATATCAAAAAATCCAAAAACATCAGATAATTAGAAAATCCAAAAATAGGTCAAAAAGTCATTCAAAAAGCCAAAAACAATGTCGTCTTGTCGAACTATGTTGTCTCTAAGCTTGAACATAGGCGAGGTTGATCTTTGATCATCCCCTGAGACATTTAGGTCAGTCCTATAGGAGTCCGTCATAATAAACTGACATTTCATCATGTATATCATCATCTGTAAATCAGTCAAGTCAAACTACGTGGTCTCTGCGTATATAACGTAGGTAAGGATCATCTGTCGATCAGCCCTCGAGACCCCTAGGATAGGTCTTTAGGTTAGTCTCTTGGTCAAAATCTCAGAAAATCCCAAAAACATCGAAAAATCAAAAAATCAAAACATTTGCAAAATCTTGAAAATATCAAAAAAATAGCCTCAAAAACATTCCAAAAAACATCAAAAACATCCAAATATTTGAAAAAATCCACCCACCTCATCTCACTTGCACCCGCAATAACACCATCCATAATAAACTGATCATCATCATCAACCTTTAGCGAAACAATTGGAAACAATTCTAGCAGTTTAACAGTAGAGCTCAAAAACGTCAAGTCTTAAGTCTAAGTCAGTGCACAAGCAAGCTAGTTATCTCTTCGTATCGGTAACACATCATCTGAAATGGTCTCATATCAATCACCCTTTATAAATGAAATGATGTGCTGCCATCCACTAACATGTCCTAGGATGAATCCTTCCTACAATGGGCATTATCTTTTGGCAATAAGTTTCATTCATCATCCTTAGAAAACACATCCTCTTTCCATTAGCGGTATTGAAGAGCATCAGTCTGTTTGTTTACTTGGTCTTTATCTTTTGACTTATCTTATTTTGCGCTCATTCCAAGGACGTCTCGATGATATCCCAAAACAACCGATTTAGAGAAGTAGGAATGGGCAATGATCATTATCCTTTTGTCTGTTGTGCTTGTTCGACGTTCTTGTAATATAACTTGGCGAATACTTGCTTTGATAGGTATGTATGGAATAGGTCTAGGGCAACTTGTTGACTATTACAAGGATAGGTTTACCTTTCCGTGTTTTGGTCCGAGGTGTCTGAAACTTCCGAAGTACATCCTAGCAAGGTTTCCGTATGTCAGGTGTGAACAAGAATACTTCTATCTGATTGTCGAGTCAAAGTCCATCACACTAAGTACCACGCCATCCTGGTTTGCTATACCTTGATGCATCATACCACGTGTGTTATCAAACATAAGAAAATTTGGCCCTTTGAAAATCCCAATTCCTCAGCAAGTAATCATCATCATCATCATCATCATCATCATCATCATCATCATCTGCATTTGTGTCATCATGCATCTTGTTTAAATGACTTCTTCTTTTCTTACTAACCACACTAACAAAAGTACTATGACAGTTGATCACCATCATCACCACCATCATCATCGATCCTGCATCCACAAATCATTAGCACATCGCATAAACATATCATATAGGAAACACATGCATTGCATTTTAATCATCATATGAATAGGTTATCATAAGCATTTTTCATAGATAGGTGCATACATGCCATCACATTTCATCCATTGCATTGCATCGCATAGTATTCATTTGCATGATCTATAAAATCATTCCATAATCATTTCTGCATAATCATAAGCAAATAGGCATATAAGCATCTAATTCATTACACATTAGCATATCACTTTGCATACCATTGCATCACATACATCATCATTTAGGATAACAACATTTGTTATTCTAAAGCATCTCATAAAACCATTTGCATCATATCACGACCATCACATCATATTACATCTATTCATAAATCATCTCATAATTAAGTATTATTACACACATTATTGCACATCATAGCATCACATACATCACATAGAAATAAATGCATCCATAGGAACATCACTACAAAACATATAGCAATAAACAATCCATGCATAAATAAAAGTACATGATACATCTCATCAAAATCAGCTCATATATATCATATCATCAACTGTCATAGTACAAATAATAATCGGATCATTATACATATGTGTCAATCAGTACAAAAATCTCATCGGGCTATCAAAAATGAGCCCATAAAGCACAAAATTTACATCATAAAATCTGGATCAAGCTCGATCTTCGTGGATGCTGCCCTCGCCCCTGTCACCGTGACCCTCTGGTGGTCTTTGACTGGCCCACTCTGAGTACTCTAGGACCCAATCTGCTCTAGGTACATGGTCGTGGTAGGCCCAGCGGTAGTACTCTATCTCTCAAATAGCATCTATGTAAGATTGTACCAGCACAGTACCCTGGGATGAGGAGGTTGTCATACTCTCAATCTGCTGCCTATGGCCTAGCTCTGTCACTGCTTGTAGCTCTGCAGCCTGTCTCTGCTGCATAGCCCAATCCCTCTCTGCTCTAAGTTGCTCCCTCTTAGCCCGTGCCTGGTCTCTCTCGGCCATCACTACCTGTACCTGTGCCTGTAACTGCAAAATCAAGGCATCATGTGCATTTGCCTGCCCTGATGGCTATGCTTGTGGCTGCACATGAACTTGACCCTCACCCTCGGCTCGTGGTGGTGGGACTGGAAGATCCTGCTGCTGGTCCTGCATGGGGACATCTCCCTTACCTGGTGGAACTGGGGGCACCTCTGGCAGATCCTGTTGAATCTCGATCCTTGGTCCTCGCCCTCGCGCTCGTCCTCTACCCCTTCCTCTGACCCTGTATCCCTCTAGATCCTCACTTGGAATAGTCAACCGAAGAGGAGGTCTAAACCAGTCTCTGTAGGCCTGTGTGGTGCCTAGATCTGCCAAATCCTGATCATAAGCCTAGCGTTGGACCACCAAATGTTGAAAACCTTCAATCGCCTCCACGGTAGGAATATCAGGCCCCCATGACACTTGTGTCATGCTGCATTCAAAGACAGCCACATAACCGTCATCAGGCTGATCCTGCGGCTCCCTGAACTGATGTTGTACATGCCCGAGTAGGTATCTCTCTATCATAGTGTGCTCCCGCCCTTGCATGTATCGATCCTGACGGTAGTAGAAGAGATGATCTGCATCATTAACCCACCCGGGCAGACCGAGGTATGGTCTCCAAGTGAACACAAGCATCTCATCTATGACCTGCCTCTAGTAGGGGATCTCGTGCTCTCCAGTGTGTGTGAAGGACACACCACCTCTGTATTGTGTCACCAAGGCATCCTTTGCCCCCATCGGAACCAGAACGACCCATGGACATAGCACAAAAATGTGCTCCCACGCCCAAACATGCAGAAGTGTCACTCCAGCTCCCAGCACTCTGCCATCCACGTATGCATACTTGTGGAGATCCCTGTAAAGCAAAGCCAGAAGGATAGGCCCCCACGCAAAATGAACTAGCCTGTCCTAGACCATCCTCTCCCAGCAATATCCCTATCCAGGACTGAAATACCGCCCTCATCTGTCTAGGGCAACCAAACCTGAAATAATTGCTACAATGGCCCAGCGGAAGGGAGGTGCTAAACTCTGTACCTCTCCAACTCGATCTGACCCTCGCAGTAAATAATATCTTGAGTGGCAAGGACTCGGGTACAAGACTCACATCCCTCCTCCATATCGTAGATCACCCGACGGCCATGAATGGGCAATCGTAGTATGCGCCAGACGTCCTCCAATGTGACAGTCACCTCACTAGTGGGAAGATGAAATAACGACGTCTCGCTCTGCCACCTCTCAACCAACGCTGATAGCATCCCAAGGTGTGTGTGCACGGGAGCCGCTTACGCAATATGCCATAGTCCTGCAGCTCCCAGCCGATCCTGGTCTCTGTCGCTAAAGTCCTGTAGAACGCTCGCTAGATCCTGTGACTGGTGCTCCTGAGAATAAAGCTCCCTCGGCCCATCTTGCATCATGCAAAGTTGGCATATTAATTTTTTTGGAAAATTCCTAACCTAACGCTCCAAACTCATTCCCAGGAGTGCAATTTGTGAAGGCATCGCAATTTGAGTTTTTTCAAACTCTGACGCTGGACCCGAAATTTAGCCAAATAGCACTACCGTGGCGCACTTTTCCAAACTGGCCTGCCAAGTCCAAGCCGAGCCCGAGCCCAATGGTGGAGTTTTTAAACTCCAAATTGCACCACTGCAGCACTAAACAATGCCGCTGCGGCGCAAAGAGGAAATTAGCGGTGCACTTTAAACACCGAGCGGTGCTATAATAGCGCCACTAAAGGCGAGCTCTCCTTAAAAGCAGTAATAAATGTGTTAAAATGAAAAAATGAAGCTTCAGTTAGGGTCACATACCGGGGCACCGATGCCAGGTGGCCGCTGGTAGGTCCGAACTCAATCAAAAATATGTAGAGGAATCTATCATTGCACCATATCATCAAGAGGTCAGAGCTCAAATCTCGAGGTTTGCTAATGGAAGTGTGTGAAAATGACTTGAAAGTGACCCCTCGGGCCCCTTTTAGGCCTAAAAATTAGGGATTTTTGACCCTCTAGGGCTGTCCTGCTAGGGTTTTGGACCCCCGAACCTGTTTTTGTCCATTCAAGGCTTGTTTTTCATCATTTTATTGCGTTTAGACATGTTTTTAGTCTCCCGGACCCCTTTCGAACCTATCGGGCACTTTGTCACTTTTTTCGCGAGATCACCCAAAAAATTAAAATTTTTGTCCTATCTCTTGAGGGGGCATTATAATGGCATGTTTTCTCTCGCCATCTAGTAGTGGGGAAAATTTTTAAATATCGAAGTTTCTTGATTTTGATCGAGATCGTGTATTCTTTGAACCAACACAACGAGTGCATTGCTTCAAAGAGTGGAAAAATGTAGACATCGAAAATATACTGATTGACATCGTGCACTTGATCCTGACTTACTAACATCATTTCTTCCTAAATCATTCATCGATCTAACCATTTAATCAAATTCCCCTATCTGATTAAATTCATTAGTATCCTCTCTTGGTTAAATAAATCAATTTATTTGAATCAAGTCAATCTCTTATTAATTAAATCAATCCATTTGATCTAATTATCCCTATTTAATTAAATAATCAATTTATTTGATTAAATCCCTAAATTCTATCCATTAAATTAAAATAACCTTATTTGATTTAATCTAACACCATCCCTTTAATTAAATAAATCAAAATCTTTATTTAATTAGCCTTTTACTATATCTCTTATCTGATTTAAATAAATCCATACCTAAGTCAAATAAGTCACATCAGCTAATCTCCTGTTAAATTAATTAACCTTTGATTAATTTAATCTAATCTCATGTCACATCTTCTAGATAATGCAAGTTGCACATAAAAATAGATTTAATTCATTTATTAAATCCCTATTTTCCTCACAAGGCATCTTTTGGAATATTCTCTCAATTTGAATTCAAAATTTCTAAGTCAACATGTACATCCAACAAGGCATTTAAAACCTCTTACATGTCCTTTGCCTTGAGCCAAGTGGCATTTATTGCATTTTCCCTTCCCTCTTACATGTTATTTCAATAAATTTGAATTTCAAATATCGGCATTTATTGGCACAAACCCCAAATCTTGCACAACCATCACCCATTCATAGCTTGACAAGTGGCACCATATCATTGGATGAATGCTAGTCCCACATTGCTCAAATTTGGGCATTCATCCATCTTGAAATCCTATAAATGAAGAGCTCCTCTCCTCATTTTATCAGATCCACAATCCAAGAAAAGTTACCATGCTAAAATACTTAGCCATTACCATTCATCATTCGAATTCTTAGCTAGGCTTTTTGCAGATTTGGCTTGGAGTTCTCATCTTCTCATCAAAGTGGATCAACATCATCTTCAACATTCAAATCTTGCATCATAGGATTTGGGAAAGGGCCAATTTTCACATCAAATTGGTACCAATTCCCCCATGGGATCAAGTGTTTTCTATTTGAATTAGGATTGAATCAAGTTTTTATCATTTTCTTTGTGTTCTTCATTATTTTCATTCCTAGTTTAATTTGTAAATGGATTTCATGGGGAATCCTTGTTTTAGCTTGCAAATCCTTCTCTAACTTGTTTATTCATGTTGTTTTGCAGGTACTAGGAAAAGGGTTCGCACAATATCTATATCTATATCTATATCAATATCTATATCTATATCTATATATGGTGCACTAGAGGAGAGAGTCCTCTTCAAAAGCCTTTTTTTTTTTTTGAAAATTATTAAAAAATAGACAATAGTTGACGTCAAATGAAAACTGTCAAATTCTTACAAGTTTGACTTTAAAATATTATTACGAGAAAAATATACATCAAAATTTCAAAAAAAAATCCATGGACTAGATATTGAAGTTACCTATTTGGAGAAAAAAATCAGGGGAAAATGATGATTTTTTGTATTTGTTTCTTAACATCAAGTGAATGTCAATTTTTCCTAAAATTTTCAACATTCCAAAATCTTCTATTAAACTGATAAAAAAATAATCAAAATAATTTTCAAAAAATTATAAAAATTGTGGGAATTTAAACTTCATCAATATTTCTACATTTCATTAGTTTACATCATTTTAAAATTCAAAACATAAAGATCACCTTTATGTGGTCAAAGTACAAAATATTTTTGCTATTAGTTGATTCCTTTATAAAGTGTGACACAAGTTTGTGCTTTAACCCTACAAAATATTCCTGTCATATTCTTTTATTTTACAAGTTATTTCATTGTAAGTGGTATTAGAGCATGATCTTGGAATTGTGTAGATAAGGCATTTTTTTCAATCTTTGATGTCATTTTGTGAAGAGAATATCTTCCAGATTTTGATGATTTTTTTCATAATTTTTTGAGGGTTTTTAAAGGGAATATTCAAGCATCATCAATCCAAATTTTAGAGAAATTGGAGGAGTATAAAGGAATTTATTGTAAAATTATGGTTTCTATTGAGAAGAATGTATCTCTTAGATCTTGATGTATTTTTTAAAGAGATTTTGAATAATATATTGAGGCATCTATAGTAAAAATTTAAAATAAATTAGAGTTAAATAAGTGATTTATTGCATAATTAGAATTTATGCCAATTATCTTTTGGAAGAACATATCACTTAGATCTAGTGAATTTATTTATAATTTTTAAAGGAGTATTTTAGGAAGTAATTGAATCATCTCTAGTTTAAATTTCAAATTAATTAGAGTAGAATACACAATTTATTGCATAGTTAGGGTTTCCAATAAATTATCTCTCAAGGCTAAAAATAAGATAATTTATTGGATATGTTTTTGGGCAATTCCAATCTAGGCATTGGTAAGTTAGGGTAAATTTTTAAAATTATTTTAATTATATTTATGTGATTTTTGTAAAATTTATTTTTAAGAACTTAAAAACAAAAGGTAGTAAAAAAATAATAATAAGAAGTAGAAGAACAAGAAGTGGCAGAAGAAAGAAACAAGGAAAAAAATAAAAACAAGAATAGGACCAAGAACAAGAATTAGAAGAAAAATAAGCATAAATTAAAAAAGAGATCAAGAAAAAGAAAAAGAAAAAAATTAGCCTTGAGGACAATGCTTTTTTAAAGAGGCCTGGGCAATATTATGCTCATAATGCTATAGTGTATATTATTTTATGAGTAGTCATCTTTTGGCTATGTTAACTCTTAAATAATTTACATAATCACTGCTACATTGATATTTAGTTATTTAGGTCACCCTATGGCCTATATTTTCCTATCTAAGTTGGCCTAGGTGATATCATTGGCATAAGTATGGTATATATAGGAGGTAGAGGTTAGTATTTATCATTAGGTGGAGTATTTTGTTCTTAATGAAGACTATTGGAGGTATCCCCCTTGAAGTGGATGATGAGGTTTCTCCCTTGAAGTGACATATTATTAAATATTCTCAACATGATATTTCATACTATATTTTTCTTCCATCATGATGTGGCCTACAAGAAGAGGAAAAGTTAATGGTACCACGCCTAAGAAATTATTAGATAATGATGGGGTAGAAATTGAGGATATTGAACCTAATGAGGAAATCAACAAGGTTAGGGGTAAAATTTTATCAATGAACAAGGAGATGACCAAGGGAATTTCATTAGAAAGGATGGATATGCAAAAGGAGATGACCAAGGGAATTTCATTATTGAGGATGGATATGTAGAAAGAGATGAATTAAATTTCAAGGAATTTAGTAACACTTATTGAAGGGATGGATTATAAGGGAGAAGACTCACCTACTAAGGTGGAAGATAATGCTTTTAGTGGACATGAAGTTTTGGAGCTTGATTCACATATGAAGAAGGATTGGTTCTTTAATAATTCATTGCCTAGTAAATTCATTCCTAGATTGTATATGAGAAAGTTTGATGGAAAAGGTCCTACCAATTGTCTTTGCCAAATGGAGAAATTATTTGATCTTAACCATGTTCTAAGTCAACAAAAGGTGGCTATGGAATTATTATAATTTGAACAAGACCAATTTGTTTGGTATCATTAGTTATATGATGAGAAGAGAAATAAGGGTTGAATAGTCACATGGTTGATTTTTCAAGAGGAACTTGCTACCCATTATGGAGATAATTGTATGGATAGCTAATTCTACCAACTCACTAAATTAAAAAAATAAGTATAGTTAACGACTATACTCAAAAATTTCAAGCCCTTTATCTAAGAGTGGAGAATGTTACAAAATAAAATTTAAAGGAATTATTTATAAAAGGTTTAAAGGACCACATAAAATATGAGGTACATTTGTTCCAACCACAATCCTTGTCATAAGTGATGCTTATAGAAAGATAAGTTGATGAAATTTTTTTGGCTAATAAGAAACAAGGGATCATATTAAAACATAAAAGACATGAGCTACCTGTTGGAACTATCAAATTTGATGATTTTTGCATACCTTCCATACCTCCTGAGTCTCCATATGAGTCCTTCTATTAGCATTTTCCTCATCTCATGGTATTTTTACTTGCATTTTTCCCATATTTCCCTATGGAACCCATCAAGTTGTGTTTTCTCCATCTTGCTGAATCTATCGACATAGGTCCTTTACTATCTCTCTGACCCATGTTGCTTGTGAGTTGACATTCATTTGTTGTAGGTGTTTCGGCAAGACATGTTCTTTGTTACAATGACTGGCATTCATCCGTGAATGGCTATTGGCATAGCATCCATGCTGTTTTGGTGACAACTGAGACATCTATTGGCAAAGGCTATGGGTTTCGGCGAGTGGTCATAGCGAAGAGGTCAGGTCTTGCTGACAGTGTTTAACATATGGTTTTATTTCAGCGTGAGTTCACCCTGGTCTCACCGATCGGTGGCAGAAGAATATGAGCATATCGGTGTAGGTTGGGGTGATTGCCGTAAGGTATCGGCGAGTGATCTTTGGTCTCGCCGAAGGATGGAAAACAAGTGGATGTCGCTGTGAGATCAGAACTCTCTTGGTGATATGGTGTAATCCTAAGGCATTCAGTATAACCCGATATACTCTATGGGACTTCTCCCCGAGTTTGAAATGTCTCAGCGACATAACATAAGACAAGCGGGCTCATCGGCAGGAGAAGTCATAAGTCACAGCGATATTCAAGATGGATAAGGATTTTTGGTGAAGCAATGTGTAGTCTACAGGAGGTACCCCTACATTGTTCTATTTTTCTGATAGCTCGATGTGGTTTCTTTTCGGTTAGAGAATCTAACAGTCTTGGCGATGATGATTGTAACAAAAGGTGTTGCTCAGTGTGACCTATTTGTTTTGGTATGTGGTCATGGCGAGGTGCTTGGGGTCTTTCTGAATGGGATGTAGTGGTGGCTTTGTCGGTAGGATAATTGGTTGGTCACACCGACATGAGGTTAAGTGGGAGGCTCTTGGTGAAACTTAAAACTGCCTGTGTGAGGTCTCTGCGATATTTGTGTTATAGCGAAGCACAATGGGAACAACAGAATACTATGTGGCTTCGGTATGACTTGCGGGTCGCTACAGCGAATGCGAGAGTGAAATACAAGCACAGGGGATGTAACAAGTGAATTTCCTTTGGCAGGATGGTGATCTATGTCTCACTGATTGTCTCACTGGTGATAACAAAATTTTAAATATCTGGGCCGACATGTTTTTGATTGGATGACTATTACTTGCCAACTCGTTTGGAGCCCGAATTTGGTGCTGGGCTAACATGAATTTGAAGCGATATGATTTCTAATGTTGGTGTATTTATATGCCCCAGATTGTAATTGAAACATCATCAGATTTTAGATCACACAAAGTAGTTAGGAATGGCTATAGTTGAATACTTTTCTCTTATCAGAGACTATGTGCATGTTTTAAAATGGCGAATTCGATGAAAACCAGCTAGTGTGGTAGGTTATTTCTAGTGTCAATTGTATGTTGAACTTATTGAAAAGTATTGCTGAAGCTGTCTCCAAGTTGATTCTTTTTGGTTGTTTAAATTGATGTAACAAGTTTACTTTCGGTTTATCAATGCACATTTGTTGTATTTGTGTGATTAATTGACTGGTTCTCTCAAGTAGAGATTAAATCCTTTTCGTTGATCACAGTAATCAGGAAGATTCATTTGGATTATTAAAGAAGAGCTCAGTGGTCATTGTCTTGCATTGTTTATACAAGTTATGAACAGATCATATGCCTGCAATTTGATTTTCTGCCAGAATAAGTTGCCCACTTCTATTTCATTTGACTCCGCATACCCAACAAGGCACTAGTCTCTACAATTTCATTATTTAAATTCATTCAATCTCTTTTTATTAGTTAATTAAGCATTCTAGGATTTAGATCAGAAGATAGCTATCAAGTTTGGTTTCATTTGTTCACTGTTATCTGCCATTGTGGAGAAAGCATTTCAAGAAAGATAATCACAAGTTAAGTCTGCACTATTCAGAAAGGTACACTCACCTAGGTTAGCATCACCTAAAGAGTAGAAGGTTGAGTTCTCTTGACCTTGTCTGTTACCCTAAAGCATATCAGGAGATTGGTAGCCTCTTGAGGCATTCAACCTACATTTTTGAGAGCTAACAAATTGGTGACTCTACTGGGGACTATATCAGAAAATTCGATTGAAGACCACATTATAGAGTCATTGGAAGAAAAGATTTTTTATTTGAGAAGTTTCAGAAGAGGTGATTCCACTGGGAAAAAGATCAGAAAAAATGATTTTCCTACTTTTGGAAAATTAGGTGGCGACTCTGAAAGAATTTTTGCATTTGTTCAAACATGATTGGAGGAAGATCTTAGTTCTGGGGAGGTCATGCTGGAGCTCCTCATGGTCAGCAATATATGCCATATTATCATGCACAACACTATGGTTTGATGTACTAGCATCAATACCCACCTTGTGCCCCCCTCATCAACATACAACAATGATCAAACAGTTTGATTTGTTAGGGATTCAATTATCCCCTTATCCAATGGATGGTAGTTGGAGAGGTATTGTCCCAAAGTTTATAAGGAGTGATGCAATTACTGCTGAAGAGGATTTACGAAGTTTCAATGCTTTCATCCAAGATTTGGGTGTGCCATATGAAGATTTACACATGAGGCTATTCATGATATCACTTATTGAAGATGCTAGGGATTGGTTCAATAACCTACCAGCAGTCTCTATTGATTCTCTCCAAGGATTTCAAGATCAATTCCTCAATCAGTTTGGGAATCTAAGTATAGCAGATTATGCTCTTCGTGAATTATTACACATTCAGAAAGATCAAAGTGATACAATTTATGATTTCAATCAAAGATTCAATAAGTTGCAGAATAAAATACCTATTGGATCAAAGTTTCCAGATTCTGTAGCACTGAGTATTTATTTGAATGCATTTGATCCAAAGACAGGGTATGAGTTGAGAAATAAATTCCCAAGAAGTTTGGCTGAAGCACAAAAGATGACACAAACAATTGAAAACAATAGGAAGGGTGCTGGGATAATCAGTAAAAAAGATATTCCTAGGGTTTCTCAGCAAAGCAACACATACAGGAACAAAAGGCTGAGGTTACATGACATGCCTTATAATATAGACTGGAAGGACAACAAACCTATAACAGCTAGGCCTAGAAACAAGGAAGCTCCTGATCCATTGAAAAAAGGAACCTATATGGTAAGTAAGAATTACTTCTATGATTTTTGTGATATGCCACATTCCCCAAATTATTGTGTTGTAGCCCAAAAAATGCAAGAAGAGGGAATGCAAATGGAAAACAAGGAAGAAGATCACACAGTATATCTGGCTTCAGATACTTTTCACCAGGTTGAGGAAGATGAAGGTGCAGGGCATTTCTCTTGCACAACAGATTGTCACAGTAAAAGCAATGCATGTTATGAGGCATCCAGTGAATATTCTGATGCTGATGATGAACCTGAGGATTTTGATCTGCAGTCAAGGGATTCTTCTACCTCTTATGAAGATTAGGATGAAGAAGCGATGGGAAATGTTGATTCATCAGATAGTAAGTATACAATACCTCTGGCTGCAGTTGAGAGTTATGAAGATATATCTGATCATGATGAGGTTTGTACAATTGAAAGTGATTTCCAATTTTTTTCAAATTCGTTGTATAATGAAGAGTTAAATGAAGATCAGATGATTTTTTGCCAAGGTGTGTCAATGAGTAAGTTTCAGATATTTTCAAATCCATTCTATGAAAAGGAGGAAATAATGTCAGACAAGCAAAATGGAATAAATAACTGCACTCATGATGTTTCTGATTTCCCATTCTCTGATGGTATTGGATTTTTGTTTGATGATGATAAAAGTGAAAGGCATGACTATAGTGATGAAAATATTGAGACTTGTTCACTTGTCAGTGAATAGATTGCAGATTTGTTTACTTCTGAATGCCAGGGATGTGCACATAAAGATGTTCTTGAAGTTTTGTCTCCAACTCAGATTCGTTTTGATAGTGAGGAATCTTTGTGTAAAAATTCTTATGATTCCCTATGTATTTCTTGGAATGATGGTGATACTTTTGGTGTTGATCAAAATTTTGCTTCCATTCGGGATAAGGTATGTGATTTTGAAGTTCCTAACTCATTTGGAGAAGATGTTTATTTGCATGCCAAGGATGATAGAGGTCTAGATTTGAGTAATTCATATATGCTTGATATTGAAGACATGAATCATGATTCAATGTTGTATCCAAAAAGTAGTGTCAAAGAAGTGCAAGTGGTTTTAGATATGTTAGTTTTAGACAGTGGTGGTATGACACAATTTTTTGTTTTTCAAGAGAAGCACTTTGATTGTGAAATTTTTATATAGCTGGGAGAGTGTTTCAGAATTCATAACAGTAAGAGAGATAATATAAAATGTTGTATTTCGTATGCATGCATTTTGAATGTTGAAAATAATAGGGGTTTGTCCCATGATGATGAAGAATTTGAATTGCTGAATACTGTTGGGAAGTTGGTCCAAGCTGAGCATGGTGATTCTCTAAAAACTTTCAGTGATAGGAAAGATTACATCTGTGTCTTCAAGAGAAATCTGATGAACTCAAAACAAAACCAGGTATTTGACAGGGGAAAGTATGATTTGAGTCTA
This sequence comes from Sequoia sempervirens, assembly GCA_007258455.2. Taxonomy (NCBI): domain Eukaryota; kingdom Viridiplantae; phylum Streptophyta; class Pinopsida; order Cupressales; family Cupressaceae; genus Sequoia; species Sequoia sempervirens. The sequence goes on along the minus strand of VDFB02071549.1, from coordinate 645 downwards.
AAATTGTAACAGCTCAAGATAGGAGAAGTTAACACATAGAGGATTGAGGGTTGCCAGTGCATGGACAACTCTTACTTTTTCTCTTTAAAATTATTTTCCATGCACAATAGTTTAGGATGGTGGTTCACCTTCATTTTTCATTCATTCCATTAGGCTTCTAGTCCATTTCCATTTTGCTCATTTTGTGTTTGGTCTGGTCTTCTCACCCAAAGCTTCTGGATCCTTGCAATGATCTGACTATCATTCATCCCCAGACGGAGCCACTGTTGGACCTATCAAATTTGATGATTTTTGCATACCTTCCATACCCCTTGAGTCTCCATATGAGTCCTTCTATTGGAATTTTCCTCATCTCGTGGTATTTTTACTTGTATTTTTCCCATATTTCCCTATGGAACCCATCGGGTTGTGTTTTCTCCATCTTGTTGAATCTATCGGCATAGGTCCTTTACTGTCTCCCTGACCCATGTTGCTTGTGAGTTGACATTCATTTGTTGTAGGTGTTTTAGCAAGACATGTTCTTTGTTACAGTGACTGGAATTCATCCGTAAATGGCTATCGACATAGCATCCATGCTATTTTGGTGACAACTGAGACATCTATCGACAAAGGCTATGGGTTTCGGTGAGTGGTCATAGCAAAGAG
>VDFB02071548.1:0-21451 GCA_007258455.2 Sequoia sempervirens | reverse complement strand
ATGAAATATCGTCATCATGGCACACTGATAAGTTGCTCATGCGTTCTTCAACCTGAATGGCATGACATTCCAACAAAAGGTTCCCCATAGAAATGTGAAGGTTGTCTTATCTTGATCCTCAGGTGTAATTTTGATTTGATTATATCTGAAAAAACCATCCATGAGTGACAACATGCCATGCCCTATTGTTAGGTCCACAATGATGTCAATGTTGGATAGGGGAAAGTCATCTTTTGGGAAAGCCTTGTTGAGATCCCTAAAATCTATGCATATCTTGATGCTCTTTTTTGGTTTTGAAATAGGCACAATGTTGGAGATCCACTCAGCATAGTCAATTAGTCTAATGAATCTTGCATCCAATAATTTCTCTAGTTCTACCTTTACCAATATGGCAATATATGGATGCATTTTCCTTAACTTTTTCTTGACCAGTTTTACCCCTGTTGGTAGTAATAAGTGGTGCATGATGAGTTTTGGATCAATCCCTAGCATGTCAGCATATGACCAAGAAAAATTGACTTGTCTTTCTATGAAGAATTTGATGAAGTTTAGTTTTTCTTGATTTGTCAAGGATTCTGCTAGAAGGACAGTCTTTACTATTTGTTCATTGTCGATATTGATAGACTGAGTGGGTTCAACCAATACTTTAGATCATTCCTAAAAGTGTTTGGGAAGTGTGTCAAATATTCCATCCTTCAACACCTCAGAGAGGTTTTCGCCATTGGATGCGGTATTTATTTTTACTTTTTCTAGATCTGATACTACCATTGAATGGTTTTCACCATCAGATCTATTCCCTATATTATTCATTTTGCAGCTAGAAAAATTGACACTCTTCTGGTTGGAAGCTTCGTTACAATGTTCAATGGTGGAATCTCTTTCAGGATTGGCTAAACAAAGGAAGTTGACAATGGCCTCATCATTTGAAAAGATGGGGATATCAGACAGCTCAATTTGATCCCAATCTATGAGTTCAGGATGTACTAGGGGTAAGGGATCAATGGATTGGTTAAGGTCAGATGTCGTAAGGGTCCTAATGGTAATTTCTTCAGATTTCCCAATAGTGAAGTCAATGTCTATAAGGTAACTCTCCTCTGAATAATTCATTTCGCTTCAATTTTGATCGTCTTCACTGGAGTCATCAATATGTTGTGATCCTATTTCAAGTGGTCTATAACCTAAACTTTCACCCTCCTCATGTATGGGTGTATACTTTTGTACCACATCAATTTCCTTATCATGATGTACACTCCTTCTAATAGAAAAATACCACTCCATGTATTCATTTGAATCCGGCCATGATCATCACTACCTTGTAGTTGTAGGGATTCTTTTCAACAACTTGTTGTCCTGGTTCCTTCTCTTGATTCTTCTTATAATTCTAATCCTATTTTATCCTTAGCTTGCATTGTGATAGGTTGTATCGGTTCTATGATGCCTTCTTTCCTTTTACTGATAGGACCTTTCCCCTCATATCCCATCTTTTCTAGGATGGTATTTCCTTTTCTATATTGCTCTATTTTCACACTTGAGGTGGATGCTTGTTATGATTCTTCATCTTTGTATAACTAGTTTGAAACCTCTTTGTCATCTGACTCTTCCACTAATATGCTTGCTATCAAAAAGGTGCCATCAAATAGTGTGGTGGGTTGTGATGATTGTTGCCTTGATGTTGATGGTTGTCCATGTGATTTAGGAGAAGAGGAAAGTTATGATAAACATAAGGATTGCTCAAATGAGTATTCCCCCATTCCTTTGTCTTTCAATTGGATCTTGGCCACTTGTTTTGATAAGGAATCAAGTTGAATTTCCTGATCTTGTGTAGTAGAACTACCGACACCTTTTTCTTTTGATTGATCCTTTATCTTGGGTTGGTTTGATGAGGAATTTGATATACTTTCTTTACTTGAGGGAGTGGAATCACTGATACCCTTATCCTTTGATTGGTCCTTTTCCTCAACCCACTTCAACAAGGAATTTAGTTGTTTCCCATCATTTGATGAACCATGAGTTGGAACTTCCCTGTTGTGTGGTACAAAAGCATCTTGGGTATTCTTGAGGGTGTTAAAGTATTGGGGGTTGTTTGAGTCATCTGCAATAGTGATTTCCTGCCCATTAAAAGGGAACTTCAAACACTGGTGATATGTGGATGACATTGCTTGCATGTCATGAATCCAAGGTCTTCCCAAGAGTATGTTGTATGTTAACTCTTTGTCTAACACTTGACATACTATATCTTTGACAACTGGTCCCACTTGAATAGGTAGTACTATCTACCCTTGTGAAGATCTCTCCTTGTCATCATATGCTTTTATTGTGATTTTCCTTCTAGGAGATGAATAGCATTTTATGAATATCCTAGTGCATGAAAAAGTTTCAAAGTACAGATATTCAGGATAGCTCCCCCATCTATTAGAACATGTTTAACACAACGTTTGTGGATTAAGACCTCAATGTGGCGGGTAGCATTGTGCAAATGGTTGATAGATACTTCATCATGTTCAAAAAATGATAAGCAGTGTGGTGCAGTAAAATGTGCAACTATAGTCTAGAATTGGAAAACCTCTAGATTATTTGGTACCATGGTGGTGACTAGAGCTTGTTCCAAGATTTCCTTGTGAGCGGGTGAAATCTTGAGAAGTTCTAATATGGATATTTGTGTGGGTATTTTTGGCAATTGATTGACTATGTTTTATTGGGTTGTAGGGATATCAATAGTTTCTTTGGACGTGGAAAGGATAGCTCCTTTCAATGTTACCTTGGCTTGTCCTCATGTGATTGCATTGATTGGCGAGTTATCTTATTTCTCTATGATATTGATAACATTTATTTGATGTGAGGTAGTGTCGATATTATGATGTTGATTTTCAATTGCAATGATATTTTGTTCATGTTCAAGGGTGTTGTCGCTTGTTGGTTTATCAATTACAATAATATCTAATTTGTCATGGGTTTGATCATCAACCACCTCAATATGCAGAATGGTGGTGTTATAGACGTAATTTGTGTTTTTTCCCTTGGTATTTGAAGAAGAAGATTCCCCTTTTTCATTGTTAGGTAGAGGGTTCTTGAATGCCCCATGATCATTTTTTGTTTGGAGTCCTACAAATATCATCTTGTTGTCAATTAAATCTTGAATCAAGTGCTTTAATTGCATGCAGTCATTGGTTTTATGCCCTTTGTTGCGATGAAAGTCACAAAAATGAGCATCATTCCATCATGGAGGCTTGACTTGTGGTTCCCAATTTCTTGTCTCTAGTAACATTATGACTTTAACTTCAAGAAGTTCTTTCAATGCCGATTTTGATGATTATCCTAAAGGGGTGAATGCCCTTCGATTTGAGGATGTTTGATATGATGGTGTTCTACATCCAACATTACCTTGATGATTGCTTTGGTTGACATTTTTTTTGTTTTGGCTGTTGGGTGGGTTGTTATTCTGATTAGTTTTGGTGGTAGTTGCGGTTAAGTGGAATACACCTGTATTGCATTTTGGTTTTTAACTACACCATTGTTGTTTCCCACATTCTTGTTTCATTGCCAAAATTTTGATTTGTCACCACTGTTGTAATTGTTGGAGTTTGATGAGTTGTTTTTATTGTAAATTTTGATCACTCCTCTCTCGACTAAGGCCTCTTCGATTTTTATTCTGTTTTCAATCAATTTATCGAATGTAGGTGGACATTTTAATTCCAATTTGTAACTCATTTCGTCATTAAGGTTGTCAATAAATATTTCTATCTTTTTTTTTGGGGTACGGGATGAGAATATCGTGCAAATATCCTTCTCCATTTTTGCAAGAATACAAGGAACAATTTCCCTTCTTTTGTTCCAAGTTACAAAGATATTTCATGGTGATGTCATGTTGAATGTGATAAGAATATTAGGTGATGAGCTTGTTGACCAATTCTTCAAAGATGTTAATTGGTAGGGTGAGTTTGGAGAACCATTCAAGACATTGTCCACCTAGGCTTTGATGAAATAGTCTCGTTAAGTACATTTTGTCATATGCAAATTGAAGACTCATGGTTCAAAATTCCCTCACATGGTTTATCGGATTTGTTTTTCCATTCTATTTGTCATATTTTTTGAATTTGCAATGTTTTGGAAAGGGGATCATGTGGATAATTTGATCAAATGGATATGGAAAAATTTCTTGGATCAAGTATCATTTTGAGGTTCCTCTTTTCATATCAAGAATTTTTTGTTAAAGGTTCTTCATTTGGTGAGTTAGGGAAACCACTTGCTCGGTTTCTTTTTTGGGCTGTTTTGAAGGTGCTTTCAATTGATTCACATCAAATTCTTTGAGTAATTTGACACGTTGTTTAGCTAGAATAAGGAGATACTTTTCCCCATTTCTTTTGAAAATATTTTCTAAGCATTTGTGGAAGTTGGGATCTTGTTCAACATGTTGGATATCTTCCTCTATTATTTCTTCCTCCCATGAACATTGTTGGTGGATTCCATGAAATCTAACAACATGGTGCTCTCAGGTCTCCTGCTTTGAGTTTCCTTTGATGTTTTGAGTCCTTACCGATTATAGCTCTAATGGTTGAGTTTTAATGGTTGGAGTTCCAATGTTTGGTCTCTTCAATGTTTTGATTTTCAAGTCCTTTTTCCTTGTTTTTTTGTTTTTGTAACCTTGTTTGAACGGGCATGCAAATGTTATAGTTTTGACTAAAATTTGATCTAAGTTTGGAAGAGTACCAAGGATCAACTAAGTCAAATAGAATGGAAAATTCCTATGAGACTAAGTTTGATTTGACTATATAGCTTCATTTCGTGATGAAAGGATGATAAATTTTGATGATGAAACTAGGCTTAATAATCAAAAGTGTGATAAAATTTGGTAATTTTGACACTTTTGAGATGTTATATCTTGGTTTAGGTTGGAGAATTCCACTTGTAGAGGTCAATTTTAACAAGTTTAGACTCTAAGGTACCTAAGGAATGATTCCGGACTTGAGAAGATTCTAAATTTTTTGTTCAAATTGTGAAATAGGGGACAAGTTTAACTCGGGTTTTTACATTTAATGGATGCACTAAAATAGGGTCTAGATGTGCTAAACGATTTTACATATGCACTAGAAAATTGCATAGATGCATTATAAGATTGCCTAGATGCACTAAAACAAAGGGTCAATGCACCAGTATATTGCACAAATGAACTATAACAGAGGGAAAATGCTCTGGAAAGATGCTTAGATGAACTATAATAATTTAGGGTAAATGCACTAGAAAAATGCTCAGATGCACTATAACAGAGGGTAAATGCGCTGGAAAAAAGCTCAAATGCACTAAAATATTGATTGGATATGTTGGAATACAAGACAAATGCACCAAAATTTTGCATAGATGTGCTATAGTAGTAGTTGGATGTGCTAAAATACTGCATGGATGCACTAGCAAATACAACGGATGTGATGAACTAGAAAAATGACATAGTTTGTTGGAAGTTTATTTGATTTTTTGGATTTTCCAGTTAGAGATTTGGTTGTTTCAATGGATGTTTTCTTGAATCAAAATTTTCACTTTCAACTTGTGACATTTTTGTTTCAAATTTGTTCAAAAGCACATTGGTAAATACACATCAAGCATGTACAACATAGGCTATGTAGGGCTATATTTGTTGAATTCCCACTTGGATTTTAGTCCAGTTGCACTTACTTATAGTAGATGATTAGATGCTTGAACCCACTGGCTCCCCTCCATGAAACTCACTTCTGCGAGGCAGCTAAACATTAATACCCATGAATCTCCCATAGCATATTTTTTATCTCTACTAAAAGCCACAAGAATGTGGGACAACTTTAGAACTATCGTTCTTGCACCTACAAATAGAATAAGGATTTTGGCCTTGCTACAACAAAGGGTTATAGTATAGACATTTCATTCAAGGGGGATCATCCATGTGGCAAGAGACCATTGCTGCCCTTCTTGTCAGAACAATCCTTGTGATACTTGAACTTTCCCCAAGTACCCACATTTATATCCTAGTTGGAATTTGCTTGGCTTTAGCGTGTTACCGATTGGGTCGACCCCTTGGGTGATTACTTTTTCCCTCAAGGCAGGGCCTCTAAGGATAAAACAAAAGTGAATGGTTTTGGATTTTTGGTCACCCAGTTAATGGGAGAGCATATGCCTAACATTCATCAAGGTAAAAGACATGGTAATTCTTTATCCTTTCTAATTAAGCCAGATGCCTGCTTAAGCAAAAGAAAGCATTTAAATAACTCTAGCCCTTGCATAAATCATCAGTAGTTTGATAAATTTATCTTTGACCAGCGTATAAAAGTACCTGCAAGTAGAAAACACCAATCACTTCTCAGATTACACAAATTTAAATAGATGCACTAAAATAGTCATGGCATGCGCTAAAACATTAATGCGCTACAAGAACTAACCAATGCTTAAAATAGATATTGAATGCTTAAAAGAACTGACCAAAGTGCTATAAATGGGGATACTCGAATGTGCTAACAAAAGATTGAATGCGCTTAAAACACTCTGTGATGTGAGCTAAAACATTTGTTGGATGTGCCAAAAGAAATGCCGAATGCACTAAAACAAACACTAAATGCGTTAGAAGATTCCTCAGATGCGCTGAAACAAAAGCCGTATGCATTAAAAGATTTGTTGTATGTGCCGAAAAAACTCACAATTGCACTAAAACGTCATGTCCAACTTGTTTACAAAAAAAAATTCTAGAAAATCATTAGAAATGGGGTTGGGCCCCATGGTGGGTGCCATTTTGTGTGTGAAATGTGGGAATTGTTAGTAAATCAACAAAAACTTAATGAAATAGATTATATCAAAGATTTGAATCAAATAAACTACTCTATTTTGCAGTCAAACAAATCTTTTAAAAAACGCCTCATTGTCCCTCATTCTCAAGAATTTATTAAACCATTTGGCCCTCGATTTCTATGTGCACTATGGTTGTTAAAATGAAACTTGAGAAACAAGATAATATTCAACATGCAAGCCAATTAAGTTCCCACAATGAAAATATTTGATGAAAATGATAATGGATATTAAAATGAATGGATAATGGTGTTAGATTATAGAATGTAAATGCTATGATATGAAGCTAAGATGATTCTACATATGCTCAAATGCTAACAATGAATACACTAATCTAAAATGCAACTATCATGCAAAGCATGATATAAAATGCAACTATGAAGCAAAGTGTGATTGTAAGATGTAACTATGAAACAAAACATAATATGAAATGTAACTATAAGACTCCAAAATGCTCCAACGCTCAAACAATATTCCTACATGATAACTCTACTCAAATGTGGATGCAAAATACAATGGCAAAGGGTTGTATTTATAGGATTTTCCAAGCATCTTGTGACATGGAAATGATCGATGGTCTAGGTTCAAACAAGAGGGATGAATGGTGGAGATGAAGAGAATCAAGAAGGTGTTTCCTTGACCAAAGACAACATGCCTAATGGATGGAGGAATCTCTTGACCAAAGACAACATGCCAAATGGATGGAAGAATCAAGTGTGTGAGAGAAAGACCATGTGTTTGAAAGTTTGTTGAAAAAGTATGTGAGAAATAAGCCATTTGTTTGAAGATAATTCTAATTAAAAATTAGAATTATTTAATTTCATGTTACCTTGGTGAAGTGTCATGAAAATTTGTAGCCATGTGCTTGAATTCCTAATCTGGGATTAGTGAAACTTAATTAAATAAAACAAGCTTATGAATTTATTTATTTAATTAAATTAGAAGAATATGATTTTAGATTTGGAGAATTAGAAAAGGGTGAACTATATAAATAAATTGAGATTTTATTTATATGTAGTTGAATATTAATTAAATAACTAGTATTTAATTAGTTGAATGTCATGGCCGATTTTAGGTGTATACACAAATAAATGATGAATCTTTATGCAATTAAAATTTCTTAATAATAAATCTCAAAGATACAATAATGCACATGAAATTAAAGGAATACCATCACCAAAAAATTAAAATTTAAATGTTGAAACACATTCATCTAATCCTCATTACATTCATAATAAAAAGTGTGACAATAGAAAACCAACACCTAGGTTTAATATATTTACGAAATCATTATAATTTGGCATGCATACATTTATTTTCTAACACAACTTCCTTTTATTTGTAACATATGAACTTGTCACTTACAAAGAGGACATGGAAGTATCAAAACTTTAGAATAACCTTGAGATATTTATAGTCAAGAATAATAGTAGAATGACCAACAACAACTAGATATTAATATTTAATAAATTAAAATAATTTTCCACACATAACTTTATTTACATAAATGAATTCTTTTAATTTTTAATGTTAATGATCTTCTCAGTTACAAATTGGAAATACAAGTATTAGAACTCTAGAATGGCCTTGAGGCATTTATAGTCAAGAATAATAGTAGAATGATCAAATAGTGTTATATTTTTCTTTACTACGTATAGTCCAAATTACATTAAATTTAGGTACTTGGGTGAGGTTGTTGTGGTCCTTGTCAGGTACACGTATTAAATTTTTTGGTATATCCACCTACACAAAAAATATCCTTAAAACTATGGAGAGGTGAATATAGCATAGAAAAATTTCACTCAATTCTCAAATATATCTCTTTGTGTCAATTTTAAATCTTGTAGGTCATGGAGTTCAATTACTATTTTAATGTTTCTAATAAGTTCAATGTCACCTACACATAAATTTGCATATGGATATGTTCATTTATTGAGTCAAATGAAATTTTAGTAGGATTCAAAAAATTGTGTAACTCCATCATAGTCAATTCTAGGCTTTACTAGCATCCCAAACTATGCATGAGGGTAGATATAGATTCTAGTCAAATGTTGTGGAGTTTTCACCTTATTTGAGTTCTCACAAACACATAATCCTACACTAGTCTTGATGCACCTCCTTAAAATACAAACACAAGATACATCATGGATCTTAACTAAAAGGAATACAAGAATGACCATATGTAAATAGCTCTATTCTCTTGAAGATTTTAATTTTTTAATGAATTTAAGAGAAATTTATTAATATTCAATCTTTTTAGTACTCCAACAAGTCTATCTCTCAAATTGATATCATCAATTGAAAAAATTTCTATTATTTTTTTGAGAACATAACTCTTATGATAGTTTTGTGCTTCATTGAATTGTATTCTAATTTATACTAAATTTATCTTCTATATCATGTTTAATCAAAGAACTTTGAACTTTATTCTCAAGTTTCTTTCTACCCAATAGTGTTTTATATACCGATCTTATAATGTATTCATATGGTGTCATTCCAAGGAATGAAATTATTTTTGTATGGGAACACTACTAAGAGTAACTTGAACTTTATTACATTTGTTAATCTATGCAACATATATTCTTAATATATCTCTAAACACATGGTTCACACTCATGATTTGTCTATGTATATTAAAAATATATGTGATCCTAAAATTTAACTTTAATAATTCAAGTTTTCTCAATAAAATGTGTGTTCAAATATTTGTTGAATCATCCACCATTGTGAAACCTAAAGACACACAAAATAGGTTGATTGGATAATAGGATGTTGTTTGAACCAATAGAGAGAGAAGGTAAAGTCTAGCCTTGAATGATGAAAGAAGTTGGAAAAATATTTTAAAAATGGCAAATCATGACTATTGATTATTGAGATTATTCAATTATTGTCTATGCTAATGGAGGGTCCCACATTCCAATTGACGTTTCACCTTGAATTGTTGTTTTAGATATTGTTTTAATAGGAGTTATGAAATTCTTCAATCTTTTGATACAATTATTTTGTGTACTTAATGTGTGATTTTAATTGGATTGCACAATGCCAAGTATTCATGATAAATGTTTATCTTAGATTATTTACCATTTAATAGTATGAAATACACTAGGGTCATACAATACAATTAAAAAGCAATATGAAGAATTTTTGAAAGGGGTATAGTGCTAATACTAATAAAATAAATGTATCCAATTTCTTATAGTTATAGTGAAAATAATCCTAGTAGGTAAATAGTTTTAAAGCCATCGAATATTGTCCATAGATCTTATGACCCTCCCAATGTGATCCATTGATCTTTCATTCAATCTAAAATTGTTCCTTAATGATTTGTAACTTATATATATGTTAAAGGGTTAGGCATCATTTTAAATAGGTGGAAATAAATTAATAAAATCATAAGTGTATAGGTGGCTTTGGCAACATCTTAGGTCCTTGATTGAGCATCTATGTATGTGAAATCTCTAGTTGAAGTCATGTGTCATCCTCAAAGTTCAGCCAAGTATTGTGGTCTCCGTGAGAATATTACTGAATCGCTAGATATCAATGGTTTCCTCTAAGTTGTTTGACTCTGTCAGTGTATTTAAAATGCCTCAATAGAATGAAATATACTCTCTTTAAGTTTCAAACACTAGGTTATGATAATTGCTTTTATCCTGTGTGATAGCCATAAAAGACACAAATCAGAGGTATGGGAGTCGTATATAATGAAGACTAGAAAATTTATTAGATAAGACTAGTACATGAAGTTATTTCAACAGGTCAAGGTCATTATGCAAAGAATGTGGCTTATATATGCTAAGGTTCTGTTTAATATTTTTCATGGTTTCAGACAATGTTTGAAAATTTGCTATCTAAAAGGATATAACCTCTCTCAAAATTCATAACCTTTCTCTTTTCTTCTATAGAATGTTATCTATTAAATAGATAAATTTTATGGTAAGACATATAGCTTTTAGTAAGTGAAAGAAGATTCATAATCTATAATATCAATCGAAGTGACAATATATCAATAGATATAATTTAAGATAAGAGGAAAAATAAATGACCACTTCATTTGCAACTTAACATCACACAATTTAAGAAGTAGGTTCCATCTTTAAAAACTATATCAAAGTAATTTTTCTAGAAAAAAAGTTTTGAAATGTCGTTGAGTGCGAGACTTCAGTGAGCTATGCAATGGGATAATGTAGACCTGTTGAAGGTTGCAGAGCCAATTTGCTTGGGTAGGGGCCTTGTGGCTACCGCTTCTCCATTTTCTCCTATCACTCTAGGGGCTAATACGAATTTGTTGCTTGGTGCATGCGTTCATCAGGCGGGAGTGTGATTCCAACAGGTTGTGTAGGGTTTGGGCACAACCTCTGCTTCTATAATGGAGTGTCAACAAGATGCTACATTGGTTGGTTTGGGAATGACCTATTTGGTGCTGCCTTTTGCTCTTGTCTCTGGTGGCCCTTCTGCTGGAGTTGGGGCTACTTCTGGCTACCTTGGGAAGAAGTCTTTTTTTGAGGCTCTTTCAAAGGATTGTGTGTGATCTATGCCTGCTTCAGCTAGGGTTCATCCTTTGCCATGTGCTCGTGCTTTCCCTGTTGTGGTCTGTCCACCTGAAGTTGCTAAAAATGAGGATTACTACTTGAAGCAGGGTGTGTTCTACAAATTTAATGGCTTGTGGCCTTCCCTTCTCGATATCCATGATTGGGTTTCTATCTATTGGAAGCCTATTGTCTCTGGGAAGATGGTACTCTATCTCAGCACTAGGGGGTTTTTCTTAGTTACCTTTTCCTCCTCTATGGAGTGGGACTTTGTGCTGGATAGGGGTGGATGTGGGGTATTCATTTGTTGTCCATTAGGCTTTGGTCTTGCTCATTTAATCCTCTTACTGAGCAGTTGAATATCAGACCAGTTTGGGTCTGACTACAAAATCTCCCTCTCTAGTTCTAGGAGGATTCTTATTATGAATCTATTGGCAACACCATTGGATGCTTTCTGAAGGTGGACTCTATGACTTAGGATCTTGGGTATACTACAGTGGCTCATATTTTAGTTGATTTGGACATCTCCGAACCTCTCCATGATAATGTGATCTTAATGGAGGACAGACCTTAGACATAGCTGCTAGACTATAAGGGCCTCCCCTTTCGGTGTAGGAGGTGTTTCTCCACTGGTCATTTGGCCTTTGGTTTCCCTCTTTCTTATCACAAGGGCACTACTACTTGGTGGAAGAATGCTCTCTCAGACCATCTCATAGTTGGCTCTCCCTCTTCGAATGGTTCCTCTGAGGAGGGTGACCCTCCCTTGACTATTTCTCCCTTGGAGTCAAAGTCTTTCCAGGCTCCTCTTCTAGCTATCCCTTCTGTGGAACCTTTGCTACCTCGATTTGGTGTTGCTATTAAGTCAAAACCTACCCGTCCCTCATTGAATGACTATGCTGGTCATTTGTTAGATCCTATCTCCTCTTCTTCGTTGTTGGATCCCTTGTTGTGTGGTGGCTCCTTGCCCGGGGTGGTTGTTGTGGATCCGTTCCCCTCACCTCGCTTGCTGGACTTTGATTCTAAGTCTTCTTGGTCTGTGTGTTGAGGAAGAAGAAGGGACTTCCTAAATATGTTTCTTCTTCATGGCCTTAGGTTCAGGGAGCCAGATTAGTTCCCTATGGTTTTGGGGTTGTCTAATCCTTGTTTGCTATTCTATAGCTGTCCGTCAACTATTTCTATTTGTTTTTCTCCTAGTCCATGTTCTAGTTTGAACTAGCTTCTTTTTGGCCCTTTGGGCTTTCTGTGTGAAGGGTACAACACCCTGTAAATGCTGCTTATCTTATCAAAAAAATCACACAATTTGAATTTATTTACTACTTATTATGAACGTGCATTTATCTAACTTGAATATTTTTGTGAGTTAGTAGTAGTTAAATACAATTGTTTTTTGACAAAATATAGTAGGTATATTTTTTCACAATCCATGAAGATAATAGTATGAAAGTTTTTGAATTCAACTATGTAGTAGTTAAATACAAAAATCTTCACAAAATATTTTAGCAAGAGAAAAATCATTTAAAGGAATTTCATGAGTATATTAAGAAAAATTATTAGTATTAAAAATCTCTCAACTATCATCTCCAAAAAAAAATATCAATATTTCCTAACCTATTGTGATGAATTGATTAAAAAATAATAGAAAAAGATGGCTTACACAAATATTCTTCTATATGTGTTGATTGAGCATTAAAAGGTATTCATCAAGTTTTATATGTGTTCTAATATAACTTGTAAAAATGATTAGTATAGCCTAACCTAATATGATACCATGATGCAATTAAGATCTTAGAATACTAATCATCATAAGCAAAATATAAAATAAATAAAATGATAATCATAGAAGCACAGATTATACATAATACACAAGATATACACAGAGAAAACCTTTTTAGGTAAAAAATATCTTAAAGAATCATTTTATTAACACTTAAAAAAATAAGATTGGACTTTGGGACACTCCTCTACACACTTTCACATGCCAATAATAATTTCCATGAATAGTGATATAACTCACTATAAATCTCCAAATTACACACTCAAAATAAGAGATATCCTCTTCAAATATAGAAGAGAGGGTGGCAAAATAACTTGAGGAGCATTTGCCACACCTATTCAAAATAACCATTCATAAATAATAAATATTCTAATAGTTATTAGATTATTAATTATTAAGTGGTATATGCTTTATAATACAAGGTTTTATAAGCTTATATTAGAACAATATATAAATAATATAAGGGTATGACCCCTAATAAAATTATGTTCTAGCAGAATCACACTATTTAACTATGATATCAGATACCCTCGACATTTGCACTTCTAAATGTGCAAAACTAACTAAGAAACATGAATAACAAAATACCAAGGACACCTCAAGATTAACCAAAAGAGTGATACAATGAAAAGGAATGCAAATAAAATGAAATACAAACACTTTTACCTCCCTTGTTGTTGATACCTCTTTGATTGGCCCTTGCTTGGATTGGTTGTGTGCTCCTTAGATGATGGATTGAGTGACTATATGCAAGATTCAATATGCAAGATGATGAACAAAGATGGCTAAATGATGGCAAAAGGATTGAGAGTTCAAATGGACAGCATGTAGTTATCAAAATGCAAAGTGTTGAGAAGGAAAATTAGCAGCATAAGGTTGCTCAAAATGAAGAAGTGTTTCTAAAAATGCCCTTGAGGAGGGGGTATTTATAGAGATTTGAATTCTCTAGAGAATTCAATGGTCAAGATTGATCCAACAAGGCCAAGATGAAGGGCTATGGTGGGTTGAGAACCCACAAGCCCTCACATCTTGACATGTGGAGGGTGAAGTGGCCAAGGGGGGATGAGATGGAAATGAGTTGTCAAAAAGGTACATGAGGTGGAAAAGGACATGCACCTTGGGGGATGAGAGGATTTCCACAAAAAGGGATTTCTTGTCCCCAAGTGGGAGTGAAAGGGACATTTGAGGAATTTTAGAATTCCTCAAAAATCTATATGGGAAAAGGAAAGGTGGTTGGGGATATAAATGTGAATTAAAAATTCACATTCCTAGGAGGATCTAGAGGATAAAAGGTGGGCTCCAAAAAGGTGGGACTTGGTCACATGTGGAGATTGTGACAAGTCCAAGGTTGGTCACATGTGGAGATTGTGACAAGTCCAAGGTTCTAGAAGCCTTGGAAAGATGGAATGTGAATTAAAAATTCACATATAAAAGAGGGAATCTAGGAAAAATAAAAAGGAATTAAAAATTCCTTGGAGAATGATTAGGCTTAATTAATTAGTAATTAGAAGATGTTCTATGATTGTGAAGTCAACTTGCAAAAAGTTGGAGGATGTGACACATCCTAACTAAGGATTAAAGGCCAAAAACATCCTTAATGAAGAGATTAGGAGATGGATTAGATTAGATGAAAATGACATGTGAGGAATTAACAAATGCACATTTATTTAATTTATTTGATGAAAAGAGGATTATGAGGCATATATTTAATTATTAATTAAATACCTTAGGATTTTAAGGTAATAAAGATATTAATTAAATGTATAGTAATATTACTTAATTAACTCATAAGAGAGGATGTTTAGAAAAGTGATAAATTTGGATAAAACTGGCGTCCAAATTTGATGTCTACAGATACTTAAAGTAAATCACATATATAATAGTTAGGAATTTTTATAATAGTTGTCACCAAAATCACATTTTGATCAAAGTTAGTCCATATCATTTATATTTATTTAATTCATAAGATCAATAGAATTATCAATTAAAATATTCAATATAAAATTAGAGCTATAAATATAGTATCTTTTCATATTATTCAACTTATCCTATAACAATTGCACCTTGAATTCATAACTTACCAAAATCCTACCTCCAAAAAGGATAACATTGACATCACTTGATGTCATTTAAGTTTATTTAGTTTTTAAATTTCACAAAGAACATAGATGATCCCATTGTTACTAATCATACACATATATAATTCCATTTCCATGGAACACAACTAAATCAATAGTTTATTTAAAAAAACTGAGTATAACTTTCATCTCCTAATACATATCTAAATTAAACTCTATTATTTAATGTAATTTCATCTCTAATTTAATTTAGTCACTCATAATCCTCAAATAAACCTTGACTAATTTAAATAAATATATTTAAGATATTATATAAGGAATAGATAAAAAATAAAGTATATGAAATTAATATTAGAGGGTCGGAAGATTTTGTGTAAGCACCATAATCACTAGATAAGATGTCATTAAGCAAAATATATGAATTTATGATTACAATAGTAAGTGGTCTACCCATACAAAAGGATTTAGGTGATAAAATTCAATCCTTAATCATGTAATGTAATTACAAAATGATTTTTTAGTGATATAGTCATTCTTAAAGTTCACTTAGAAGGTAAATATTATCAAAAACATATTAGAGTTCAATGGTAACTAGGATCACTAAAAGATATAACTAGCTAGTAACATTGAAGTTAACAAGTTATGTTAGGCACTACAACAATCACAAGTTTGGGCCTTACAAATTGATGCAATGCAGGGGTCCTAAAACTCTTAAACAATCTCAACTCTACTTAACTCAACCAATTCCTGCTTACTCTTACAACTAGGACTCATTCTTCCTTCACAAAACTCTTGATTCAAAACATCCAAACTAAGAACAAGGCACAAAACCTCTTGTTGATTCCTCAAAACACTTTAAACAATATCAAAATGATTTACTCCAACTCAATTCCCAACTTAAACTTCTCAAACATGAGAACTCTCAAAGTAGACTGACCCAACTGGTCTAATTAGGCTTCTTGTGATTATTCAATTTGGCAAGCAACAATAGAGGACTCTCTTGAACCCTCAACTTAGTTCAGGGTATGTGCAGGATCATGATTGGCCAAAAAGTGGTGATATGCTGGGTATGTGTAGGGTATGTGGCTGACAAATCTTTTTTACCCAAAATTGATAAAATGAAAATGGTTTTTAAAGAAGATTCTCAGCTTTCCACCAATATAAATTATTCTTTACTTTGAATTTAATAAATAATTATTATTCATTTTTTATTTGAATTATGACTAAAGTCCCAATTGATAGGCTGATTGAAAACATCTATAGCTTTCAAATGATATCACATTTTTTGAATTTGAAACATGCATCACATTCTATGCTTCAGATATTGTAAGATTTTAAAAAAAATGAATTTCATGAATTTTTGACCAAGTTAAGGTGGTCGACATACAAGTTTTTATATATTTTTAAAAGTTGTAATAAAAAATTCATATAATTAATTATTTACTTGGAAAAAAAAAATACAAAAAAAATATGCATCACATTGGGACATGGGTCCTCTACCTATATCTAAAATCTTATAAGAAAAAATATTATC
Organism: Sequoia sempervirens; assembly: GCA_007258455.2. Taxonomy (NCBI): domain Eukaryota; kingdom Viridiplantae; phylum Streptophyta; class Pinopsida; order Cupressales; family Cupressaceae; genus Sequoia; species Sequoia sempervirens. The sequence continues at coordinate 4,735 of VDFB02071548.1, read as the reverse complement.
ATTTTATTGTGTTTTAGGGGTATGGTTAGGACAAACAACTACTTATTTTTTCCCTAAAATTTAAGCACCACCGTGATTGAAATTTCTAAATTTTCACCAAATATATATATATATTTTTAATAAAACCTTAGTAGCTTAGAAACTACATTCAATTTCTAAATATTATATCTTTTACATATTTTTTAAATAATATAGATAACTTATTCAAATTTTTATGTCATGTTGTCTAACTATGATTTTTCTGAATTTTTCATCACTTAAGGGCCTATTTTTTCCATGATGATCTTGCACATACCCTTCAATGGATTAAAAAAAGCTTCAAATGAGAAACTCTTCAAGATTTTATGGTCTTACAAAGTGGAAGAACCCAAACTCTACAAATACTATCCAACTTAGGACCGTGTCAACTCTGCCATAACAGGGGAAACAATTAAATGGACTCAAATTCATATCATTCCACCAAACCCTATCAGTTCTATATACACCCAAACATCCTTTCAAAATAATAATACTCAAGAAGGGCTCACACACCACCAACAAATTCTTAAAAACCTCACTATAGATTGGTTTTACGAGTCTTATTCACCATTTACAGACCTAGGGCATCATTGGAACTGCCCAAAAACTTACCCTCAACCTCAGCAACATGGAAATCCCTTAGAACACATATGAAATTCACTATACACCAATTTATAGCTTTTTCCAATGGTGAAGATTTAAGAAACAAAAAATTATCTTAATCTCTGTTTACCTTAGATCAGGGTTTTGACCCGCCAGGGATGAATTGCTTATAACTTGCACTAAAATTTATCAAATTGCATGAGACCAAATTTTCAGGGAAGGTGATTGAATATAATATTTCTTACAACCAATTAGAGATGAATTATTTCCCGTACAGGGCCGTACAATGCTTGAGAATAGTGAATTTCTATAAAAGTATGGAAGAAACAATATCTTTTCATTATTCAAATTCAAAACCACAACCACCCCACACCTCTTCAAATGTACATAATGAATTTTAAAGGAATCACCAACATGTCTATTCAATTTTTAACTGATTCCCAATGAGAGAAAACTAACTTGCCTTTTCACCTTCCCAATTTTGCACTTTTTGCAATTTTTACATTGACACTTTTTTACATTGTTTGCAATATTTTGCATGCTTAGTCCCCTAATCTTCTAGTAACATCTAATACATCATTAAATGGTCTTGTTGACCTTATTATAGGAACAAAAAGACTCAATTACTCCCTAATCCTTCAAACTAGACAACTTATTTGAAAAGAAATGGTGCTCTTGCACCATACACCCGACCTTTGAATCTTTCCAAGTCTCTTGGAAACTGGTTTGCAACTTGTGCTTCCCTAAAATCTTCATCTTCATCTTTGGCTTCAGTTGTTCTATGTCAAGTTGTCTCCTCTTTGTCCTTCCTTCTTGAATCTGCTCCCTCATACTTTGATGTGTCACAATCTCAATCTCAACTCTTTGTCCTTCTTCTTCCATCTGTTGCATCTTGTCCATTAATTTGTTCCTCCAAATTGTTATCACAACAGGGAAGTCTAATATAATGTCCCTACCACATGTACGCTCAACTCTTTTTGTATTTTCAAGAGGGATTCATCATTTCCCTCCAAAATCAATTCATCCTTCACCTTTGTTGCACTTTCACCTTCATTCTTGGGAGTGGTTGCAATGTCATTATCTTCTTCATCTATGAATTCTTCTTCCACATCTTCAAATGCTTCTTCTTCCTCTATTATCTTCATTTGTCTTCTCCTTTTGACTATCTTCTTAATGACTGTCCATACAACTTTCCTCTTCACTGTTAATTGCCAAATTTGTGCTTGTTTGAGCAATTTCTCCATCTCCATTTGGAATTCCAATTCTACTCTTTATATAGCCTGCTTCAGTTTTGCTACCTCTTTGTCTATTTGGCAAATCTCTTTTCTCTTCCTCTCTTTTTTGCTTTCTTTTGTGACTTCGCTGCCTACAAATTCCTTCTCAACAAATCCATCTTCTCTTCACTCAATCGAGTCTCTCCTTACTTCCTCTTCACTTTTCCTCACCTAGGTCCCTTAACTTTTCTTCTACCTAGTCTCTTAGCCATCAGGTTCCTTCCTCAACCTGCAAAAAATACACAAACAAACAACCTCAAACACCAAATCTCTTTCTTTTCCCAGACCTTTTTGAGTTCTAATACCAAATTGATGCAATACAAGGGGTCCCAAAACTCTCAAACAATCTCAACTCTACTTAATTCAACCAATTCTTTCTTACTCTTACAACTAGGACTCATTATTCCTTCACAAAACTCTTGATTCAAAACACCTAAACTAAGAACAAGGTGCAAAACCTCTTGTTGATTCCTCAAAATACTTTAAACAATATCAAAATGATTCACTCCAACTCAATTCCCAACTTAAACATCTCAAACATGAGAACTCTCAAAGTAGATTGACCCAACCGGTCTAATTAGGCTTCTTGTGATCATTCAATTTGGAAAGCAACAGTAAAGGACTCTCTCGAACCCTCAACTTAGTTAAATGGCTTACAAAACACTTCTAATGAGAAAATCTTCAAGATTTTATGGTCTTACAAAGTGGAAGAACCCAAACTCTGCAAATACTGTCCAACTTAGGATTGTGTCAACTCTGCCATAACAGGGCAATCAATTAAATGGACTCAAATTGATATCATTCCACCAAACCCTATCAAGAAAAGTTTCTAAATACACCCAAAAATCCTTTCAAAATAATAATACTCAAGAAGGACTCACACACCACCAACAAACTCTTAAAAACCTTACTATAAACTAGTTTTACCGGTCTTATTCACCATTTACAGACTTAAGGCATCATTGGAACTGCCCAAAACCTTACCCTCAACCTTTAAAACTTAGAAATCCATTAGAACACATATAAAAATCACTATACACCAATTTATAGCTTTTTCCAATGGTGAATATTTAAGAAACACAATTTAATTTACTTCTGCTTACCCTATATCAGGGTTTTGACTTGCTAGAGATGAATTCCTTATAACTTTCACTAAACTTTATCAAATTTCATGAGAAAAATTTGGTGGGGAAGTTGATTGAATACACTATGTCTCATAACCAATTAGAGATGAATTCCTACCCGCACAGGGCCGTATAGTGCCTGAGAACAGTGAATTTCTATAAAAGATGCAAGAAACAGTGTCTTTTCATTATTCTAATTCAAAACTACAACCACCCACACCTATTCAAACATACATAAGGAATTTTAAAGGTATCACCAACATGTTTATTTAATTTCTAACTGAGTCCCAATGAGATAAAACTAACTTGCCTCTTCACCTTCCCAATTTTACACTTTTTGCAATTTTTACATTGACACTTTTTTACATTGTTTGCAATATTTTGCATGTTTAGCCCGCTAATCTCCTAGTGACCTCTAATACATCATAAAATGGTCTAGTTTACCTTATTATAGGAACAAAAAGACTCAATTACTCCCTAAGGCTTCAAACTAGACCAACTTATTTGAAAAGAAATGGTGCTCCTGCGCCACAAATCTCCAATCATAATAATAAAAATACCTATCTAGTATATAAATTAAAAAATTTAAACACTAATAGCAACACCAAGTGTGAAGTTTTATTGTTAGGATTAACAAACTTATAATATATTGGTGTTGAGAATATGAAAGAACTCAATGATTTTGAACTTGTATGGAAACAAGTAAAAATTCCTTTAGGTCAACAATGATTGGTTGTAGCACTATCATATCTAGGTTTAGGATTGCTTCTAGAATATTTTGATGATTTTTCAAATGAATTTATTCCATGAACTTAGGGTCCACTAGAGTTGATTATTTGGTTGTATTAGTTTATCTTCTTGTTCCAAACCCATATTTTAACAAAAAATAATGTTGAATTGCGTTGATGTATAGGCTAAGTGTGCCAAATAAATCATACAATTAGTGGGTATTTATTATTGAACAAATCATTTATTTTTTATAAAATATGAAATGTTTTATGGATTTATATTTTTAGGGAAGTGATTTGAAATTTACAAATTTATATCTAATAGTAGATAGAAATAAAATAAAATATGATCATATTGATCACTTCTAAGTGATAGTATGATGGTTCCACAACCAAGGTATTTCACTTATCCCAAATAAATTTGCTTTAATATATATAAATGATTTTTTTTTGGAATATATTATTTCAAATGAAAGAATTATAATTTACCTACTAAGGGTTAAGGCTATCTAAGAATTTTCCTTGAACCTTATGTATGATCCTCCTCTAAAAAATTAATTTTTATGAAGGTTTATTTCTAACATTTTACAACTAACCAAACATATTATAGATATGGTAAAATAAAAATTCATTTCCTTTCCAAAATATCTTATTTTTACCTATCTTATCCTCATGTTCACTCTAATTAAAATATCCACTAATTGACCATGATATTTTGGAATATTTATAATCAATCAATTCTATGTTTCACACTTTTCCCTATAATTATTTGAAGCATATAAGGAGTACATACTAACTTGTTCCTAATGCATATCAAAAGAACTCATATAACCTTGTTACATGCAAAATTAATCAAACTAATAACATTTGATTCCCACTGAGGAGGTAAAAATATTGTAGCTCATCATTTCCCTATTTCATGTGTTGGTTAAATTTTTAGTTAATTTATTTTGAAAAAAATAAAATTACATTCAAGCATAAAATCCAA